>JACYFF010002017.1:6067289-6087808 GCA_017589665.1 Selenicereus undatus | reverse complement strand
GGATATGAACAGTGAAACATGTTTAATTTGGGGCGTTACAGATTTGGTATCAGAGCCAGGTTGAGATTTTTCTTATGGGATATAGAGTATGGAGTTAAGACACTAAGAAATTGGCTAGTGAGGACTGAGGATTATTATGATATCATTGGAGATTTGTGGCACTGGTGATGTCTGCTTATCTCACACATATTCTACTCTTATATTCTTCTTTGTCATATGGATCCATATAAAGTATATATAGTTGATCTCAAGCAGCAGATTTGATGGAGATTTGGAATAACAAGTTGAAGGTGCTTTAATGCATTTAGGTAAGCATGGTGATATGAGCCACCCATCTGAATGGTATGACATCCGTTTAGCTGGAATTGTTTATTTTTGAGATGTAAACTCTTGTACTCCGGGTGTGTGGCCCGTAGAGTTGTGGTCTCCGGTGTGTAGCCGTTGAGCTTGATTTTATATCCTTACGTACTTCGAGTCAATGCAAGGGATGGGATGTAAGGCTTTAAGCCTGGAAAATGGCCAGTTTGCAGGCGAAACTCTGTCCGTTTCGCTCCAGAAATTTAAGAATCACTAACACTCCTAGCCATAGGGTTGGGGGTTGTTACATATGTATTCTATGAAGGCCCTTGACTCATTTTTAGGGTAAATGCAAAGGGAAAATTAAGTATGGGCATATTACACAAGTTTAATCAACTTCATAGTGTTGATTTACGCAAGGATTTTCCATCCTGAGTTTAAGTTTAAGGAGATATCTTTCAAATGAAACAAGTTTCAAGTGAATTAGAGGTCATTTGGTCATTCAAAAGTATTAGACAAGTCAAAGTCTACAAAGTTGGCAGAATCCTAATGCACAAGGTCTGAGTTTAGTCCACTTGCAACCATACATTACATTAGATAGAGATGTTTTAGTTATTCTATATCAAAGTTCAGAAAGTAAGCTTTCCAATGACCCGTGTTGTAACACATTTGGAGACCAGTGGCCAATGAAAGTCAGCCTAAAAGTCTGATGGTATAGACTGTTCAAGTCAGTGGATACATACAATTTATTCTAGTAACCTACCATTTACCATTGTCTTGGTCGGATTATCAACTGTTTCGATGTTCTTCGCTTTGACCAGGGGCTTCGTCTTTTTGTCTTCGTGGCATCTTCCCATCCAGTTGCATCACCATTCACTCTCCTGTCACATCTTCATCAGTTTTGGTCACTTTCTTTTGCTTTTAAGAGCCCAATTGTTGCTAATAGCTGGTTTATGATTGGGATGCACCCATGTCAATAGATGATAATTTTGTAGCATGCCTGAACAGAAGGTAGATTTTAACTACGCTTTGTATATCGGTTGATTGTTGTCCAACTTGTGGAATCCATTGCTAAGGGGAATGCGATGTGTCTACCCTTTTTGGCTGATTCAACCTCAGTTTCCTATTAAAGATCACTTTCATAAAGCTTAAGCTGGACAATCAAAATCTTTATCATGCATTTGGACTGCGTCAGTGAGAAATTTTGATGAGTTACTACCCTGTGGAAAAATGTCTTCAGTTGATTCATACTAAAGGACTCTAGAGTGTAAAGTATGACCCAGTGGAATGAAAAATGAGTGGAGAAAGTTTCACTATAACAGGGGTTCCAGGAGATAGAAGGGTGAACATTGGAACATTTTATCTAACTGGTGAAACTAATATTTGTGGAACATTGTTAAGAATAGGCTCTTAGGGCCTGACTTCACTTCGAGTCACTCCGGATTGCTAAGTGGGAACCAACAAATGTACATGGTGCGGTAGCCCAGACGACCTGATCGCTGCCTGTTCCCGAAAACTAAAGGCTGTAGAGAATGACTCTCCCTTTCAAGGCTCGCAGCTGTAGGAAAGGCTTATGTGTTGAGCAAGAAGGAAGTTGTCATCTCTAGTGCAGTAGTTACTGAAGCTCTCTTTTACGGAATAAGAAGGTAGAAACCAATTATGGAATCAAGTTATCCAACGACTCTAGAATTGAGTGTTCTACATCTCATAATTTCGTTTCAATTACTATTGGTGAGATAGTTTCGCCTGAAGTTCTGATTCAATTTGACTCGCCAGACTTTGATATCATTTTGGAAATGATCTAGTTGTGTACTTATGGGGTTAAGATAGGTTGTGATGACCCTAAGGTTATTTCAAAAGATGAACAAGGGAGAGAAATATGTTTCATAGGCAAGGAAAGGAAAAATCTTGTCCTTTAAATTCTGTTGTGAAAACCAATGAGCTCTTATGTCAAGGTTATATTATGTATTGGTGTTATGCTAGTAACATTCAACCGAAGGAAGAAAAAAGCAAACGATATCCCTACGGCTTGTGAATTTAGAGATGTTTTCCTGAAAAGTTATCGGGACAGCTTTGCAAAGAGAAATTGATGTTGAGATTGAATTAATCCCTGATGCTCATCCTATCTCCAAAATCCCGTATTTTATGGCCCCAATTGAGCTTCAAGAACTTAAGTTTCAGTTAGAGGAGTTATCGCAGAAGAGATTTATCAAACCATCCAAGTGTGACATCATAGGATGCCTAGTTCTATCTGTAAAGAAGAAGAATGAAACCTAGAGGTTATGTATTGATGACAGAGAGCTGAATAAGATCACCATCAAAAACACATACCCATCGGCCCAAGTAGATGACTTATTTGATCAACTGCATGGAGCAGGAGTCTTTTTCTAAGGACGATTTGAGGTCAGGGTACCATCAACTTAGGATTATACCTGAAGACATTCCCGAAACCACACTACGGACCATGTATGGGTCATGATGACTTCACTGTGATGCCTTTTGGCCTAATCAATGGCCTGCGGCCTTTACGGGTCTTATGAATAGAGTTGCAAACCATATTTAGACAAGTGTAGTGGTATTTATAAAAGATATCTTGAAATACTCCAAGGATAAAGATGAGCATATTGTTCATTTGAGGATAGTGTTATACACCTTGAGGGAACATCAAGTACATAGCAAATACAAGAAGCATGAGTATTGATTAGAAGCAATGGTATGTTTGGAACATATGGTTTCAAAGGAAGAGATTAAGGTCAATTTGCAAAAGGCAAAAGCAGTTACAAAGTGTCGAAGCTAAACCAATGCACTGAGACTAGAAACTGTTTGAGTTTAGCAGGGAATTATCGAGTTTAGAAAGGATTGTCAAATATCATCTTCCCTGACCGATTTGTTGAAGAAAGATATAAAGTTAGCAAGAAGTTAAACTGGTGGCTTATGCCTCCCAACAACACAAGCCTTATGAGAAGAATTACCATACCCATTTCTGTAGTTTTTGCATTGCAAAGTTGGAGACATTACTTATATGGGGTATCATGCAGAATTAATACTGATCATCAAAGCTTGAAGTACCTCTTCACTCTGAAAAAGCTCAATCTACATGGAACATCAGTTGTGGCAGATCCAATGTCAATCAAGAAAGAGAAATATTATGGCAGGTGCCCTGAATAGGAAGGCACTACATACCTTGAACACTGTAGTAACTACTCAACTGAATCTCTTGAGAGAACTTGAGGACTTGGACATTCAATTAGTGTTGCAATGGAAGGTAAATGTTCAACTGCTGGCACTTACCTTACAGCCATCCCTGATGGAGGAGCTTAGAGTGAATCAAGATAGTGATCCTGCGCTCAAAAGAATAAAGCAAAATCTTAAGAAAGCAGATCTTAGCGGAAACTCATAATACTTGCTATTTGGTGCACCGAGGGGGCACCAATATGTACACATATTTGAGGAAATATTTTTGTGAAACAATATGAGAAGAGAAATTGCAGAATACATGGATAAAGGTCTTATTTGCCAAAAAGGCCATGGTAGAATACCAATGCCCCATAAGTGAATTGAGACCTTTAGAAATTCCCACTTGGAACTGAGATTCAATTATGATAGATTTTGTCATGGGATTCCCTCAGATATAGTGTCTTACAGAGATCAAAGATTTCAAGCCTGTTTAGCATGCACTTCAAGGAGCCTTTGGAACTAGATTGAACTTTAGCAGTTCTTATCATCCCGAGCATCTAAAAATATCAATGGATCCAACTCTTCTGCATTGGAGCCTGTAGTACTTCATGACCTACGGCCAACATTTGCATTTGAAGAAAGTATGGAACATCCAGTGGTCAACGTTGTGATAGCACTAGTAGAGAACCCTACATGAAACATCAGGATAAAATGACGGCCGACATTGACAACAAAATCATCTTTTGAGTCATGAAGATCTTCGTCAGCATTCAATAAGGCGGCATATCTCAGAAGACTCTTGAAAGCGTACCATTGGAACCGACAGAAAAGCTATGTTGATAAAAGAAGGAGATTGCTGGAATTTTCGATATATGATAAAGTTTTTTTTGATAGTCTCACAAACTAAGGGTGTATAGAGGTTGCACTGCGACCTAAATTGAGGTCAAGATCTTTTGGCCCATATCAGTTCATGGAAAGGTCGAATTCCATAACTTGCCTACTAGATCTGCCTATATAACTCAAACATGTGCAGTACATGTTCCGTGTTTCTTACCTTACAACTCAGGTAATACATTTCAAATCCGGACCATGTTGTCATAATCAAATCCATTACAATCATTGAGGGTTTTGTGTTTCAAGAGCATACAATTTAGATATTGGATCACAAGATTAAGCAGTCAAGTTTCAAGCAGATACCTTAAATTAAATTGCCCTGGGCAAATCATACTTCCCCAGAAGCTACTTGGGAAACTGAGTCATATGTATTTGAAATCACATTGCATGATCATCAAAGTTCATAAGTTTCGAGGACGAAACTCTTTAAGGGGGGAAGGCTGTAATAGCACGACCCTAAACTATATTTATTTATTTAATTAATTCATGTTATTGATTTTCATATTTATTTATCTCATTGAATCATCGCAGTTGGAAAAATTTATTTCGGGCCCCACTTTGCAATTCGAGTTTCATTTACCAGATCATTTCGGGAAAAATCGATAGTAGGCCTCGATATTTATGATTTAAAAGATTAAATTATTTTTCATAAGATTACATTTAATCTCGAGCTTTGAAAAAAAAAAAAGTTCAAGCGCACTCGGTTTGAGCTAGTTTTTGAACCCGAGCCCGTTTGAGGCCAATTTTGGCCCACCAAGTCTTGACTCTATTTATTTGCCTAATTACCCTTAATTAGGCCTAATCTCTACTTAGCAAAAGTGGATTTTTAAGGGGAAATTTTAGTCAAATATATTGCAAAGGCATTTTCAACCAAGTAAACTTCAAGGCTTTCTCTCTCTACATTCTCTCCTCCTTCTCTCTTATACACAGCCAGCACTAGTAGCAGCAGCATCATCACCATTTTAGCCACCAAATCAGCCACCAATAACCACCAAACAACCACCACTCACCACCCCAACCATCCCTCTCACTCCTTCAATCACCCAACATCATTTCTACTTCTCTTTAAGCACAAAGTGAGTATTCTTTTCACCTCTTATGCTAATTTTGTTTTTGATTCTTGATCTTGTTGGTTTTTGTTTATTATTTTGGTTGTTTTCATGATGGATTATGCTGTTTTTATTGTATTAAGGATCATCTTGTTGATGGATTATGTTGGAGTTGAAGCTAGGGTTAGGGTTTTATCTTAATCATGCAAGCTTCATGTTCAAGTGTTGAATTTTGATTGTTTTAAATGAGATTTTGTGCTCTTTGACATTGGTAATGAATATCAAGATGTTAATGCTGACTTATATAAGTTAAAGAGTGATTTTAGTGGGTGGTTATGTGAAGAAAAGATTGCAAATATGTGGTTATTGGGCTGTCAACAGACCTAAAACAGGGGTCACTTTGAGAAAAAACTGGTACTGTTTGGCACATCCAAAATTCATAATTTTTGGTGTCGTGATAGCTTGATGAGTTATCTTTCAATAGGGTTTGGAATTAGTCAATTTCAAGTTGTGTGGACAAAGTTATGACCAATTTACTCAAGACTATGCAGAATACATTGAAACTGGGAACTGAAATGGAACAGTAACTTTACGGAAAAACTGGTATTGATTGGGTCATTGAAAAATTTTGATTTTTGGTGTGTGGATAGATCAATGAGTTTTGTTTTTCTGTGGAAAAAGTTATGGTCATTTTACTGCAATTGCGCAAATTGATCAGAAATTGTGCACGTCTGTGTTCTACCCTACTTTTAGGGACCTTATTATGTGAATCATGCTTTGTGTCCTCAATAAGAGTTTTAGAGGACACTGTGAAGTTTTCATATTGAGGTTTTATATCTCATTTGGAGTTTGGGAGTGAAAGATATGGATTTTCTAATGCAGACCATCAATCGGTAACATGAGTGAATGCAGAAATCGAGACATTTGAAAATATTTTCAGAAGTTTCTATATAATTATGGGTATTACAAGGAAATTACAAAGTGTATTGAGTTCAACAAGTTTGTTAGTGTACAGAAGCTTATTTGGGTTGAAAACTGAGTTACATGAGTATGAAAATGAAATGTGGGAAATGAGCAGATTATTAACTCAAAATCAGTGTCCTTTGGACCAAGTTAGGGTGTTATATGAGCTTTTATGAACCTCGCAGCACCCCCTTATGGCATAAACCTTTTGTCACCCATTTCAGAAGTATTAAACCTTCTATTATCCATTTCAAAGGCATTAACCATTCTATTATCCTTTTCAGAAGCTTCACACTTTCATTTATCAATTTCAGAAGTATCAGCAAACCATGTGTCATTTATATCAACTAAAATCTTTTCATTATTACCTCAATCATTTTCATTTGGTCTATTTTGCTTCAATTTGTATTATTTTAAGTTCAATAATCCTAACAGATTTATTATTCAAATCATTTTGGTTTAACTTGTCATATATTGAACTAAAATCAGTTCAGTTTGGTTTAACTTGTCTTATATCGAATTATTGGAATTGTAAGAGTCTTTTTAAATAAATCATTTATGTCAGTGAATATGATTTACTCGGTGAGTATGGTTTACTAACTACGTTTACCTATAATTACATTTCTTTAGCAGAATCGAGGCCTAGTCTATCGTTTCCATTGTGCATAAGTATTATCAAGTGAAATATCATTTTAAAGACTTCAGGTACGTCCATTGCCTGTATCTTTAGAAATCAGAGTGTATTTATCAACGCTATCATGTTTTGGTAAGTACATCAATGAATCAGTTTACACAGTGATTTATCAGTTAATTAGTGGCCCCGTCAGTTATCATCTATAGGGCATTCGCCCTTCAGTTACCCGCGCGGCTTCAGGCCAGGTCCTCGATCGGCTTGGCAGGTGTACACTTATCCATAGATCGTAACAGTATCAAGGGGTTCACTATCAGATAATAACTTGCAATGCAGTTTTATATTTATCTCATTCACTGTTTTAACTTAAAATTAATTGCAAAGCGGGCCCAACCAGTGTTTCAATGATCATTTAACAATTCAGGAATGCATGTACTGAGCTTCGGCTCACAGTTCGAAATGTTTTTATGTTTTGTTTTAGGCAAATGCTGAGAGAGTTGCCCTCATGCTAACAAATCAGCTGAAGAGAATACGTGAAGCAAGAAAATTCAGATGGATTAGAAGTAATGCAGTATATGCATACCTTAAAGATGTATATTGAATTCTTCTATGGATGAAGATGTAGACTATATAGTGATTTATTTTACTATGGTTTATAAACCCTTCATTGGTTAACACTTGATGTGAGTGTATGGTTAACACTTGATGTGAGTGTATATGTTTGAGGTTATGCTTAGCTATGTTATTTATAGCACTCGTGTTTCAAGCCTTGTCCTTTTGGACGGCGGTAATGCCCCTATCATTGGATTCATCATATGATTTTCCTTATGGGATATGAACAGTGAAACATGTTTAATTTGGGGCGTTACACATTAGATGAAGTTAGTACTGTGGATTTGAAGCATAGGTTTCACCCAATTGAATTTGAAAATAGGAAAGGGTTGTTCCAACAATGGGGAAGACAAGAGGACAGATTTTTTTTCCTATGGTACATGAAGTAATAATCGACATCATATTTGTTGTCAGAGGAGGAACATAAGCATAGGTGTTTTGGACAAAACATCAAGTGATTAGATGGTGAGAGAGTGCCTTTACGTATTGATGGATGTTCTGGACCGCGCTGGCTCTGAATCTTATCCCTGCACAAAGCAAATCCTTAGGTTACATGCCCAACGAATGCCGCTCTGAAGCTTATGTAAATGTCCCAAAAAAGATTGAAAAGGTTCTTAGAAAAGTAAATAGTCATGGAAATGGTGTCAATGATGCTCTGACAATGAGGATGTTTTATCAAACCTTGGGATTGGCAAAGTCAATATTACAGGGTATTCACATGGGGGCATAATCGTAATTCTAATATTCCTAAGGCTATCTAGGCCAAATTCCCTACAGTCCAAAAGCATTTGGGGTCTTTAGGGTTGATCCTGCTGCCAGCTCATGTAAGGTTGCTTAGACAAGTTGGGTTCTCACTAGGCCATTACTAGGTTGTTCCTAAATCATTTATCGCCTCATATTTCACCTATATGGCTTCCGAGATGGGCAGGAAGGATGCGGAGCCAACATTTTTTTCCTTTCGCCTTGTTTGTTATCATACAACGTACTCGTCCTTTTCTTGAGATCTCCTTTCTTCTCTAAGGAATGCATATGCTTGAGCTTTCAAAGAAAGAATGCACATATACTAAGGTCATTTAATGTCTGTAGTTAATTGGCTATTCTACATGGGCATTCAATGATTTCCTCTCTTTTACCCAACTTTCTGAGTATAAATTGGTGAGGATAGTTGGATTTTCATTCCACCCTCCTCCTTGGAAATATTCTCGCAAATTAACATGTGTGATTTACCATGGATTTTCCTCAATACAATAAGAGGAAGATGGTCGAACACACAATGCAGATATTCAAATCCTAGAAACTCGACAGGGATTCATCGCCCCCTCCTCTGGGACCTTTGCCAACTGATTTCCAAGAGATCTGCCTATCCATTTGATAAAAGGGATGCGGCAGAAGCGGCCCTGTGCCGAGGGTCAAGTGATCCTATATGTTATGGTGATGAATGATTCTCTAGAGCTAGGCATCCTTCATGAAGCCGTCACTAGGGTCCTGAAGCTCTTTATGGTAGACCTTAATTGGCTTTCCTTCGAGATTTTGCTTGACATCCATAAGACGTTGCTAATAACACTCCATAATCCCTTCAACGTAGCTCCTACAACCACGACTGAGAAAAGCATGGGATCCAATAGTTACCTGGTGGCAGTCGTGGATGATGGCATCTAATCCCTTCATGTTAGGGCACCTTTTTTAGCCTTTGTTCTCTCTTCTATGTCTTCTTCCTTTTGTCTCTTGCATGAAAATTATGATTTACTGGAAGAGACCTTTATGTTTAAAGTTAAATTTCATGAGTCAATCTATTCATTTTTCAAGATTACACCACAGAGGCCAACCTACAGAGATTGGTTATAGCAGAACCTTAGCTCTTTGGGGTTGAAAGGGTCAAACGACCCCAAAGCTGCACCATAACACACAACCTAGTTGGGAGTCCCTTGGGGCTAAAGGGCTAATAGATGGCCTACAGGGATCGTACCCGAAGGAACCTCAGCTATGTAGGTCCAAAGGCGTAGTAGACAGCCCACTAGAACTATGCATGAGGAACCTTAGCCCTTTGGGGCTAAAGTTGTAATAGATGGTCTACTAGAACCGTGCTTGAGGCAACCTTAGCCCCCTTTAGCCTAAAGGAATAGTGAACGACCTATTGGGACTGTGCACGAGGGAAACTTATCCCCTAGGGGCTAACAGCATACTGGACAACGTACGAGGATCGCCCTTGAGGAAACCTTAGCCACTTGGGGCTAAAGGCATAGTGAACAACCTATTAGGACGTTGCTTAAGAGAATCTTAACCCCTTGTTGTAAAAGGTGTAATGGATAGCCTACAAACCGCGCTTGAAGAAACCTTAGCCCCTCGAGCTATGGGCGTAGTAAACAGCCTATTGGGATCTTACTTGAGGAAACATTGGCCCCTTGGGGCTAAATGCATAGCAAGTGACCTACCGGTACCGTGCTTGAGGGTATCTTAACCATTTGGGGCTAAAGGAGTAGCAGACAACCTATTGGGACCGTGCTTAACAGAATCTTATCCGTCTTGAGGCTAAAGGTGCAATAAACTGCCTGCAAATCGCACTTAATGGAACCTTGGTGCTTTGGGGCTAAAGGCATAGTGGACAGCCTATTGGCACCAAGCTTGAGGGAAACTTAGCCCCTTTGGGCTAAAGGCGTAGCAGATGGCCTATCAGGAGCGCGCCTGAGGGAACCTCAGCCACTTGGGGATAAAGGCGGAGCAGATGGCCTATTGGGATTGTGGTTGAGAGAACCTTAGCCTCTTAGGGCTAAAGGGGTAACAGACGACCTACAGATTACACTTGAAGAAACCTTAGGACCCGAGGGCCAAAGGTGTAATGGACAACCTACTAGAACTGTGCTTTTGGGAATCTTAGCCCCTTGGGGCTAAAGGCATAATGGAGGACCTACTGGGACTGTGCTTGATGGAACCTCATCCACTTGGTGCTGGAGGCGTAACAGACGGGCTACTAGGACCGTGCTCGAGGGAACATTATCCCTTTGGGCTAAAGGTGTAATGGATGACTTTTGAATTTGCACTACGTCATCCTTAGTCATCACGCATCAAGAACGACGACCTCTACTAATCAATACAGGGAATTAAAACTAATTAAATTAACAAACAATCAAACAACATAATAGGATCAATTGTAGGAATCAAGAATGCAATGTTAGTCTAGTAGAATCCGAATAAATAATGTAAACACTTACTACGGGCAGGATTAAGCTAATTAAATATTTCCCCTTTGCTAAATCCAAAATTAAATAAAATGAAGAGAAACAAAGTAGAAAGAATAAGGGAAGGTATAAAAGATTGGTGCCCTCCAGTTACATGCTTGAAGAGAACCTGGGATCGAGAATATTAAGCCTTGACTTTGACCTTAGAGGGTTTTGAGGATAGACTTAGGAAGGATTTGGTTAAGTTTTCTTAACCTCTCGGTATTCTATCCGAGTTTTCTGGCATTTTGGTTGTGTCCTCTCTAATTTTAGGAGTGGTTTTTAGTTTGTTTCTTTGTGTTGCTGTGTGTGTCTCCAATTTTTTGATGTGTTCAACCCTGGAGGGTTAGCCTCCCCTTTATAGTTTAAAGGGATAATATGAATTGATTTAGATAAAGGAGACCTAATTCAACTCTTAACATGCTTAATTCAGACAGTCGTACAATCCAGATAAAAACTGTAATAATTGAGACCCATTTTGGAAGTGGAGAAGGACATTGAGAACCCGTCCGAAATCCTACTAATAGGTACCTGACCGAGTTTATGGGCCATGGTGAAAGTGCAACTTGTTTTGGCCATAGCTTTTTCATACAACCTCTATTTTAGATGATTCTTTTTTTCCTCCTAAAAGCTTGTTAAGTCAATTTTTCTAAAGACACTAATTTAATAATTTAGGGGTGAGTTATGAAGAAGATATAAGAAAAATAGCAAACATATGTAATTTTCAGTGTAAGCCCTGCTATTCGACTTATATCTTTTCTGTTGCTTATTGGATTCTTTTCCGTTGCTTGTCAGATTTGGATGTGTGGGTTGAGGGATTTTGGTACATATTAATACTTTTAATTTTCAATATTCGAGGTTCCCCTAGTCTTATTCGATCGATTTATCATAAGTGCTTACAGCGGCAACAATCGCAGAGGCGAGGTCTTGTACCCCACGCCTCTTTAACTTTGTCTTAGCCCATCCTTGAAGACCATCAAGGAAACAGAAGAATGCATCATATTTCTGCATACTCGAAATCTCCAAGAGTAGCTCCTAGGACTCCTTAACATACTCCCAAATGTGACCATGTTTGTGCTGAAGGCGTTGAAGCTTCACTCTAGTGGTATATTCAGCATTATTGGGATAAAACTACTTCTTAAGTTCCCTCTTCAATTCGCCCCATGTGTTGGTGGGATCAGATCATCAGTTGACATCGTCACACCTATGATGCCACCACCCAAGAGATATATCCTTAAGAAAGACAGAAGCATTGCTCACCTTTTAAGCATCATCCTCAATGTCCATTGTTTCAAAGTAGGCCTCAAGTCCCTAAAGGAAGTTGTCAATTTTCCTTGTACTCCTTGCCTTGTGGAAGTTAGAAGGTGTGGGCGCATTCACCTTTAGTGTGGTAGTTACCTAAATGGCCCTACTGTTGGCCACACCATCCATGCACACCTTGACTTGTACCTCAAGAGCTGCGATCCTTGCCTTGTAGGCATTGATTTCAGCCCTTCAAGCTTGGATCTCCTCATCCTTGGTGGCAACCACTGCTTGAAGGGCTTGATTTCCTTAATGAAGTCGGCCACCACGGAGTTCACTTTTGCTTATATTTCCCTAGAAAGCTCCTTTGTGTCTTCTTGGACTCAAGCTTCTCAATACGCATGTCCATATCATTGACCCTGCTTGTTAGGACGAACATGGAGGTGCTGGTCTCCACTAGTTGTTCCTCGATGAAGGCGACCAAATCCTTGTTGCCACCTTGTTGGTTGTCGGGGAGGCCTTACTCGCACTGGACATGATCTCTCCTAAACTTTGCCTCTGATACCAACTGTAACGGGTTGATTCTTCTAGAACCTCGATTCACATGCGATGCTAAGAACTTTCCCTAACCTTACCAAATTTGCTAATAACCTTTCCCAAGAATGCTTAACTTAGAACCAAGGAGACTAAGTAAGCTAAAACAAAAGCGAACACACGAGAAGAGAGTTTGCGAGAATACTTTTTTATTGCACTCAACTTTCTTGCTTTAGAAATGAGCCCCCTTAAGATATATATGTGTGACCCTCTCTGCAATGGATCATGACAATCAATTTAATCCAACAGTTGATATTAAGCGTCTAGAATTCTCCATATAAATATCCTAGATATTTACAAGTTGAGACCTTGTAGAACATTCTAACGAATATTCTAAAATATTCTAGTATAACCTAGAAGATTTTCGAATACTCTATAAGGCCTCAGACACTCTAAAAGGTTATAGAACGATCTAGAAGGCTCCAATGCTTTCCAAAAGGTTCAAAAACATTCTAAAATATTCTAGTATATTGCAAATAATTCTAGACTATTCTTAAAGTTTCGAAAAATTCTAAAAGTCTCAGATGAGGGTTTGTTCTTTTCGTTGGAAAATATGGATTGGGAAATGAGTAAAGTTGGTTGAGATTGGTTGAAGTGGGTTGAAGTTGGTATTTTTTTTCCCCCCGTTAAAGTAGGTAATAGTGGATTAAAGTAGGTTGAAATGGGTTAAAGTTGGATTTTTTTATTGAAGTTGGTTGAAGTGGGTTGAAGTTAATTGAAGTTGGTTAATTGAGATTTACTAATGAAAAGAACAGGCCCTAAGTCGGCATGTGACATGGGGGAAGACCCACACTCACTATTGTTCGAAAAATTCTTAGGTACACATCTATGTACCTAGCACCATACACACCTATATAGGAAGTCTTTTATTTCTATCCCAAGCCTTCTAATGGATACTTTTCAACATTGCTAGAATTAAATCTAGAACAATTTAAAAATGAAATTGAATTTGAAATATATAGAGATACAGATATGCTATAATTAATAAAATATTTATGTCAGAACAGGCATAAATGCACAACTTTTGAATCTAAAATTATTTTCATAATAGAAAGAATGGTACGAATTTATACACATCAGAAACAAGATGAATCTGGAGGAGCCAAAGTGTAAAATAATTACAACTCAAGAAAAAATTAACTTAATGGAACAATATAAAGAAGTTACAAAAGAAAAGTTAAAGAACTTATTATATTGGTTTCAACAAAGGGAACAAGAACTATGAGTTCTTACAGATAAAAATTTAATTAAGGCATGAAAGAAAGTGTTAGACAAAATTAACCCAATAAAATATGAATTAGAATTAAGAAAAGCATAAACTATTGAATTAGACAATAGTGACAACTATATAATAGATACCGAACATTGGTTTAGTGAGGAAGAATAAAAAACAATACGAGTTTCCCAGAAACTGAAAATTAACTAAGAAATATAAAAAAAGAAATTCAAGAAATAAATCAATCAATTAAAAGCTTAATAATATAGATGCAACTTATAACCAGTACTTTTCAAGGAATGCTAAAACCCAGACAAAAAAGAGAATATATTCCCCTAGAAATAACACTTCCAACAAGATTAAATTTAGGAAGCGATGATGAAAAATAGTTAGAAAGATACCTAGATAAATTAATAAAAAAGACAGAGTAATTACAACTAGAAAAAATTGAAGAATAAAGCAAATTAAAGATAAGGAAGAGCAAGGTGAATAAACTAATTAATGGGAGAATATAATAAGACAATTGAAGAGCTATTACAAGAATTTGAAGATCTAAAGTTTTTGAGATAGTTAAACAAGTAAATATGAACACTGATGGACCAATAGGTAGCTCTTCTAGCAATAATCCAATGGTTAGTAACTTTTGAACAAGGAGAGATATCAACCCCTGTAGAAGAATTTGAGCAAAAACTTAGAAAAATATATATCCCTAGATATAAGAGAAGACAAAGACCTAGAACTATTAACGATCAATTTATACCAAAATATCCTACTATTCAAGATCCAATTCCTCCTTGGGGAAATATACTAAACATAGATTGCATTACATACAAGAAAAAAGCCCTAGATGAGTGGAGAACAACCATGGTATCGGCATTATTAACAGCCCTAGAATTCTTAGGTGAAAATAGAGATGTAAATGTAACATATAAAATAATTATTAACTATTTTCAAGGAATAGTTCATAACTAGTATGAGAACATATCACCGAACATAAAAAATATAATAGAAGTTGATGTTAAAAATAATTTTAAAATGTATATAGAAGAAGGAGCTTATATTTAATAGGACAATTCGAGTATACGAATTTATAGTAAATTTAACCAAGCTAACAAAGAAAAAAGAAAAGAAGCATTGTATAAGTTAATCAATCTAAGAATTTGTAACCTATGTAATTTCAAAAGCTTCTTTTGTAAATTCGATAAATATTATTACAAATTATATGATTCAACAGAAAATCAAGAAACTTATGTTCAACTTCTACTAAACAAATTCCCATCTCCATGGAATCACTATTTTTAGAGAAATTTGAAGAATTTACAAGTCAATCTACAGTCTTTAGATCAGTAGGGGCAGTGCAAACTAGTATAACTAGAGAAATAACTTGACTATGTCTACAAGAGTCAGGAAGAAGACGTAAAAAAGAGATAACAATTTGTTGTGAAGTTTAAGATAACCAGGACAATATGGGTGTCAGCCATACCCAAAATATAGACCTAAAAGAAAGAAAACTATAAAATCAAGAACAAAAGAGCCAAAATCTAAAATTAGGAAGAAAAGTTACTCTAAATCTACAAAATCTTAAACGTTTGTAAATAAACCTAGCAAGAAAAGTCAACATTTTAAACATGAAACTCTAAGAAAAGAAAGAACGAACCATGAAAAGTAGTATTATAAAAGATAAAAAGAATGAGAGAACCAACCACTTGTAAATTTTGGAATTGTGGACAAATAGAACATAAGTCTATTACTTGTATGAAAAGAAAAGCAAATTTTGTATAATTATATACAGAAGAATTTGAAGAAATAAAAGAAGAACTTTATCCCATCAACATTGAACATTTTGATGAAATATCAAGCTGTTATGAATCAATAGGAGAAGAAACAACCGATTAAGAAGAAAGTTTGTCAGAGACCAACTATGACTACTGAAGAGACTGAAATAATCCAGCAACAAGAACAAGATAATAATGACAACTATACAAGAATTACAGCCTTTAACCAGCGATTTTATGAAATAATTCTAACAAAAGATTCATCTCTTACGGATCCAATGTCTTTTATGAAGAAGATGGATGATTTCTTCAAAAGGAAGGCCGTAAGATATTTTCAACTCTACACTACAGAGCAACTTGTTTATGGTCAAAATTTACAATGAAATATTATATTACAACTAATGACGCATGACATAAATGAAAAAATTTTAGAAGAAATTTCCTCTGAAGATCGAAACTTAATTAAGTATGTTCATTTACAAGGAATTCAAATAACAATAAAAGCATGCTTTAAAGAAGGAATTAATTCACTAATTATTCTATCACTTCATGATCAACGATTTTAAAATGTTCAAAATAGTCACCTAGGAACTATTCAAGGAAATTTAATTTATTCAAAACTTATCTTTGAATGTTATCCTAATTATTCAGTTACATTACAATGTAAAAATATCAAAGATACTCTCAATTTACAATTCAAACTTTTAACTAACATAGAGCTTAAATCTGGCAATGATGCATTATCTTTCTATTACAGAGGTTTGTATGTTTTCTTGAACACCAATTTTCCTATGAAAGGAATACGTTGGAAAGATAAAATTATGATTGAACCAATCTTTTGTACTATAAGTTTTATTATAGCCCCTCAAACACAAGATGCAAGACTACCTTGTTTAATAGATTTTCAGTTATTAGATGAAGAAGAAGAATCCACTGGCACAACACCTAGGCTGTCATATCCAGAATCTGGAATAAGGATAATTAACCGACCACCTCTCACACAAAGCTTAAGTTTGTCGAGAACTATAACTGAGAGTTTTAGTTTCAACAATCCAAGCAATAGTAATAGTATATATAAAGGTAAACTAGAATATTTCAATGGTAAAAATTGGGTAAAAGACAAAATTGTCATGGACACATGAGCTTCTCAATGCCATTATATAACTTGGCCAACTCTAGTTATCCCAGCTCAAGACTATAGTTTTGTTACTTATGATGGTAGAAGAACCACTTTTTCTCAGCAATCTTGAATTATGATAAAAATTCATGAATCACTTCTTTTAGAGCATAATTGCTATATCGATCTTGCTATACACAATGAGTTCTATCATATCTTATTGGGAATGACCTTCCTTGACAAATTTAGTTCATATGAAATAATTCCCTAGTACATCACACTAATTGACCACAACACTGAAACTATTCTTTGTCGAATATGACATAGATTGAATTTCCTATTCTAACTTATGTTAAAATCACTACTAAAGACCTAGATATTACTGCAATAGCTTTAACAAATACAGGATCAGAAGTAACTTTCTTTCAATAATTTCTTTTACCAAAATGGAAAAAACTCCCACCAAATAGCAAAGTATAAGTTAAAGGAGTCCATGCATCAATTGCTTATTTAGAATATGTTCACAGTAATGTTTCCGTCATTTTAGGTAACATAATTTTTAACATTCCTTTAGTATTTCAATACAATTCCGAATATGATATTTTACTTGGAAATGATTTTCTCAAACAATTTTCCATATTTACCCAAACTACATATACTGTCTATCTAACTATAAAATGTGGTCATACTTTAAAAATACCCACTTTAAAACATCCTTACACAGTGCGCGTGAAGCATAGTGGACATGGTTATGACTAAGTTTCATTTCAAACATAAATTCAAAAACCTACCTTCACGGTCAACATAATAAAAAAGGAGGATTTATTAACCAAGTTAAAAAAAATCTATTTAGAAAAGCTTTTACAATTTTGGAAACCAGAACATTCTAGAGCCAAAATATAATTGACTTGAGAAATCTATATTAAAGACAGACTTGTGCTATACTCTAAAGAAGACATCAAAGACTTTCCAACACAGATTAAAAAACTTTTAGAAAAGGGATTAATTAGACCTTCTAAAGGAGTCTATTCTTCACCCGCCTGTATGGTAATGAATGAAGCAGGGCATAGAAGAGGAAAGGCCAGAATGGTAGTAAATTATAAGAAATTAATGAATCAATTTACCAAAACAGATAATTATTTCCTACCAAACAAAGAAGTTTTAATCAATTTAGTTAAGAACAAAAAGTATTTCTCCAGTTTGACTGTAAATTAGGATTTTGGCATATCAAAATAGTAGAAACAAGCGTCAAATACACTAAATTCAATACACCTCAAGGATTCTATGATTGGATTGTCATGCCATTTGGATTAAAAAATGCACCAAGACAATTTCAAAGAAATTGGACAAGGCTTTCAAACCTTTGAACAATTTTCTTATTGTTTATGTAGATGATATCCTAATCAGCGCAAATACTCTCGAAGAACATAGAAAATATCTTAATCTCTTTATAGAAATGGCTATTAGAGAAGGCATTTGCCTTAGTGAAAATAAAGCTATTATTGACAAAGAAAAAAATGAATTTTTAGGTTTTGAAGTAGGAACTAATGGAATAAGCCTACAACAACATATCTAAAGGAAAATTAATGAATATCCTGATGAGCTTCGAACTAAAAAACATATCTCAACAGCATATCTCTTTATAGATACTAAACTATGCTGGCTCCTATATTCCACATTTGGCAAAAAAGAAAAAAGATTTGCAAAGTTTTCTTCGCAAAAATAACACCATTGGATGTACAAATAAACGTACGAAAATTGTTAGACAGCTAAAAGAAGAATATTCACAACCACCAAGTTTAAGACTCGTTGAATCAGAAGACAACTTAATTCTTCAAACAGATGCATCCGATACAACTTAGGCGATAGTTTTTGAAAACAAACTTAAATGAAATGTGGTTATCATAGTGGAACGTTCTCATAACGAGAAGAGAACTATAATACTATGGAAAAAGAGCTTTTTAGCAATCATTAGAGGTATTACTAAATGGAGACTCTTTTTATTAACAAAACCATTTAAGGCTCTAACTGATAATCAAGTAGCTACTACTTTTGTTAAACAAGCCTTAAATAATGGACCTCACATGTGAAAATTACACAAGTGGCAATTATTTTGATCTCAGTTTGATGCTATTTATGAGCATGTTGTAGGAAAAAAACAACTTTGCTGTAGATTACCTCACTTGAAAAAATGAATACAGAGGATAAAGGAAAAGCACCCATGGAACTCATAAAAGAAGAGCAACTATTGAAGGAATTTGAAGACATCGTGATCAACATCAATGAATATTGTGAAGTTGTTGATGAGAAAATTAAACCCATTGAAGAAATAGTTGTTGATCTTACAGTTGATCTTGGAAAAGCTCGAGAGATATCCATTCATTTCTATCGAACTATTGAAAAACTCAAGGAGAATTTCTCCAAAAAGGACCCTAAAAAAGTTCGAATTGAACTCTCAGAACTATCTTTTTGTCCTCAAACAAGCCAGGGAAATGCTTCAAACCCCCTGTCTGAAGAAGAGAAAGAGAAGTATGAACTAAAAGCTAAGTTATTAGCTCAAAGAGCAATTGTCCATCATACTGGCATAAGAACTATTAACATATCTTCAGATATGTTTTATAAGAACTATTATGAGGAAACTATTCTTTCTTACCAAAAATTTTTTGAACTTCCTAAACTCTATTATAATCCTAGAGATTCTTTACTTCCCAAGATTATTGCTTTTAATAAAGCAAGCCCTAAACTCTTATATGAACTCTTCACCAACGGATATTTGAACTTTCCTTATCCAAGCTTAAGTTTAAGTGAGTTACAAAAGTTCCCAAAAGCTTTCAAAAGAGCAATCAAGAACTTTAGCAAATGCTACGTCTGTCTTCTGTTTTTCTCAATCTCCCTTGAAAAAGGTGAAGAAACAATCTATGGAGTTATTCATCTTATTGAAATCAGCAACATCTCTCCTAAAACAACTATTCAAGGTGATAAAAACAAACACTTCAAGGTTCCTGCCTTTGATAAATCATGGACCAACTATAAAAGATCAATCGAAGCAATAACTATCAAATGTCAGAGTGAATGACTAATGAGAAAAAGAGCAAGAACATTGTACTATGAAAACAGCTTGATTCTCATCACTATGAAAGAATCTGCACATGTCACTATCAATGACAGTCTTCTCGACTTTAGCTATGATCTGGAGCCCAAAAGCTTTCGTGGAAGTCTAGCTGTTCAAGCAAAATTTGCTGAACTCTATCAGGTAAGAAAACAAAAGGCCAAGGCACAAATCACGCCAAGCAAATAAGCAATGAAGATTTTGCCGAGACAAGAAGACAAAGAAGATAAAATAACTCTATCAAGAACAGTGAACTCTATCATGTGATCTTATCTCCTTGAAATCTTATCTCCATGATGTAAATGCTGAGGTCTGAGTGCACTTCCCTTCCCCTATAAGTAAGTATTCAGCAATCAGAGAAAGAAAGAGTTTGCCAATCTTATGTTTGCCTTTGTAAAATATCCTTGTAAGAAAATGTTCTAATATCCTATTTTTGGGAAAGGAGAACAACTAGCAATGAAATAAAGAAATCTTTCTCCAAATTTGTTTCAAGAAAAAAAAATTGTGTCAACAATTTCAATTAGAGAGAGAATACTAACAAGAGTGAAAGACGTCTGAAAAGTAGGTAATGTGCGCAGCAAAAGAGGAGTAACACGCGGCCGAAAAAGTAAGATGGATACAACTCTTA
>JACYFF010002017.1:6049720-6065811 GCA_017589665.1 Selenicereus undatus | reverse complement strand
TTAACCTATGCTAATTTTGCATTTCATTAAAATCATAGAATTGTCAAAGGAAGGAAATCAACAATCTCCCTAACGAAAGACAAAATTATGTACGTAATGCTTTTTAGGCTTATAGAGTATTGTTCAAGAATTATATTATGACATGTAATAGTCATAGCAAAGCATGTTAAAATCAACAATATCATAATAAATTATAATCATACTTTATTAACCATCGATAAATAAGCTAGCCTAGCAAGAATGCATACCTACTACTGTGTCCCCCTCTTTCATCAAAAAGAAAGGAGAAAAAAGAAACCGCATAATATGTTTGATCATAATCATGCATTTTCAAAAAGGCAAAGTAACTTAAACTAAATATTATCAAAACTTGTTAATAGGTAATGTCAACATTATGACTGGGAAGCATTGATAGTATTTGATCGACAAGCACTTGAACTCGAGCCTTCTCTTCAAGAGTCAAAGAAATCGCCTTGTAGCACATTTGTGAGTGAAGGCAATGATATTGAGAATATCATTTTACTTATGCTGAGTTGTAGCAGATTAGCAATGGAAGCAATTTTGGCAGCATGTGAGTTTATTTTGAATGAGAGCCTGGTTATTCACTATGTCATTGAGATGATGGGTGTGGGTGGTCATCATGTTAATCAAGGAATTGATTGAGGTTTGTAAGATATTGAGTTTGTCCTCAAAAGTATAAAGTTGACTATGAACAATAAAGGCAGGTAGTGTGAACAAGATTACAGTGAGGCTTGTGAGGGTTTGGTGGCCAGCATAGATGTGGCCATAGTGGGGAGAGGTGGTGAAGCAAGTGGGGAGAGAGGCTCGATTTTCACAAGTGGGCAATCGGTGCCCAAATCTGAGTGTTGGATTGGCGAATTTGGTGGAGGAATGATGATGTGAGTGCTGTGATGAAACAGAGTGATTTGGGTGGCCCGGGTTGAAGTGAGTGAAGCTTTGTTTGGGAGGGCAGAGTGCTTTTGTTAGAAGAGACTTTGGAAGCCATTGATGGAGCCATATATTTAGAAATTTGAAAGGATATTTTCTGGGGGGTGGCTTGTTTGGAGATAATATCATGGGAGAATTATGTAGGGACACAAGATTATTATTCAATGGATCTTTGGAAAGGAGAATAAAATTGAGAAATATTTTCTCTTATTATTGGGAAAAAATTGAAGCTGAGAAGTAAAGCAAAACATATGATGCAATACAAAATTATAAGATTTTGGCCAAGGCTAATAAAGGAAGCAAGAAAGAAAAAAAAGATGGAGATATGCTACGTGGGGAATAAGCCAAAAAGGAGAGGAGAGAGGAAAATTGAGAGGAGAGAGAGAAGGTGTGGATGTAATAAATAAATTTTTGGAAACAATAAAAAAAGTAAGGTGTATATGGTATGGAAACATGAGAGAGAAAGGGCAGCAGTGAGCAAATATGGGGATTAGGAAAGAGAAGAGAGAGAGTGGTTACTAGGTCATGCCAAAAAAAATTTAAAAGTTTTTAAAAAAAGAAGACGTTGGCTAGAAAAGAGAAGGAGGAGAGAAAAAAAATTGTGAAAGAATTGACATTGTGGTTTTGTTCTTACTAAAGACGGAAAAAAAATTGATATATAATTTTTCAAGAAGAGGGAATAAGCGGATTTAAAATGAGTCAAAAGATGAACAAGATGAATGAACAAGACTTTCGGACAATACGCCAAGCATATTATGAACCAGAGACAGAAATAAATATGAATGTTGCAAAGTTTTTGGCACGGTTCGTATGTCTTATCTCCAAAAAAATCAATTTCAATTCTATGGTTCATAGTAGAAATAGGAAAAATGATTTGTGCCCAAGGAAAAAATTTATGGTTTAAAAATGTCGAATGAAGAGAAATTATTAATTAATTTTTTTCAATCATTGCTCAAGTTTGTCTAGTGCTAGATTCATTGGAAGGCTTTGAAATTGAATTTTCAAGTCGTATTGTTTGAATCTAGTTCAAAGATATTGTACCTAATTAATCAACATGTTCAATTCTGGGACTTTGTTTCCATAGTCTTAGGTAACAAGATTACTGATGCCTATAATTTACTTCAAGAACTAGATTAGTCGTAAGAGAGGGCTCCCTCAATTCATGCATCAAAGTTTAGCACTCCAAGGCCTTGACGAATAAAATCAAAATGATCTTCGCTAAGAGGTTTTGTAAAAAAAAAAGATGGCCAATTGAAGATCTATAGGCACAAATTCTAGTATGACATGTCTTTTTCAACATGGTATCTAATAAAATGATAACGTACCTCAATATGTTTGTGTGAGAGTGTTGAATAGGATTTTTCGCAATATTAATAGCACTTTCATTGTCCCGTTTTATTGGTACTTCTTTGAGATTTATGCCTAAATCATGTAATTGTTGCATAATCCAAAGTAATTGTGTACAACATGTACCGATGACTATATATTCAACTTCTGCCGTTGAAAGTGATATAGAATTTTGTTTCTTAGAATGCCAAGAAGCTAAGCTTGGTCTAAGAAACTGATAAGTACCTGACGTACTTTTTTCATCTACTTTGTATCCTATATAATCCACATCAGTATATCATACTAAAGAAAAATCTTCCCCTCGAGGTATCATAGCCCTAGATTTTTAGTACTTGCTAGATACCTAAATATTCTTTTTACACATGTGAGATGTGACTCTTTAGGAGAGGCTTGCAATCTAGCACACAAACATGCACTAAACATGATATCAGAACAACTAGCAATAAGATAAAGTAGGGATCCAATCATTCCTCGATAGACCTTTTCACTAATGGGTTTTCCATCTTTGTCTAGGTATTGGCGTTCTAGCATGTTTAGCTTTATCTATTTTATATTTCTTTACGAGCTTATTAACATGTTTTCTTTGATTAATGAAAATATCGTCCTTACATTGTTTGATTTAAAGGCCTTAGAAAAAAATTTATTCTCCTATCATGCTCATTTCAAATTCTTTACTCATGAGATTGGAGAATTCTTTAGAAAAAGTGTTGTTTGTGACTCCAAAAAGTATATCCTCCACATAAATTTGGACAATTATAAAATTATGTCCTTTTGTTTTAGTAAATAGAGTTTTATTAATGTGCCCTCTTTTAAATCTATTTTCTAAGAGAAATTTGTCCAACCGTTCATACCAAACTCTAAGAGCTTGTTTTAGACCATAAAGAGCCTTTTGAAGTTTATAGATATGATTGGGAAGATTTGGATTTTCAAAACCAGGAGGTTGTTCCACATACACCTCTTCTTGTAAATATCCATTTAGAAAGACACATTTTACATCCATTTGGTAATATTTGATGTTCATGTGTGATGCAAATGCTAATAATATGCGTATAGCCTCTAATCGTGCAATAAGGGTAAAAGTTTCATCAAAATCAATGCCTTCCTCTTGATTATATCCTTTAGCCACTAGACATGCCTTATTCCCTATGACATTTCTGGTTTCATCTAATTTGTTTCTAAAGATTCATTTTGTTCTTATTATGGAACAGTGTTTTGTCGAGCTGTAAGTGTCATAATTGATTTCTTTCAAATTGATTTATCTCATCTTGCATGGGATTTATCCAACATGAGTGGTTAAGAGTGTGTAGGTGACTCTTTGGTTCTATGTGAGATACAAATATAAAGAGGATACAAAAATTATGCAAGGATGAATGACTTCTTACCCTAGTAGATATGTCTATCAGGCATTTATCCATAAGATGGTATGATTTATATTATAACTTCTTTAGGGTTCTTGAATTATCTCTTCCTAAGTTTCAATACAAGAACTTCTATCATTGTTAGGTTGATCCTCTTCTTGAGATGGAGTTTCTTCTTCCTAATTTTGATTGAGATGTTATTCTTGGGAGTCACCTTCAGGGGCACTTACTTCTCTTGACTTTTCTTCCTCATCATCACTATGCTTGTTCAGGTTAAGATCTTGTACTATGTAAGCACTTAACTTACCATCATTCGATTCATCAAAAATTACATGAATACTTTCTCTATATTTTTAGTACATTTATTATAAATCCTATATGCCTTGCTATGCATAGTATATCCCGCCTATTTTCCTAGGCTACTTTTGCCATTGTTACTAATAAAAAATTTACATCCAAAAGGATGAAAGTAAGAAATATTAGGTCGATGATCTTCAAATAATTCATAAGGAATCCTCTTTAAAAGTTGTCGAATTAAACACTGATTTAGGACATAATTGGCGGTGCTTACCTCTTCAGCCCAAAAAGTTCAACGGAAACCACTTTCACACATCGTAGTGCTTGCCATATCTTCTAAAGTGCGATTTTATCCTTCAACTACACCATTCTATTGAGGTGTACGTGGTGCTGAAAGGTTGTGAGCAATTCCATGATTACTACAAAATTTAGTAAATTCTTTTTGATCAAATTCTCTATCATGATCACTTCTTATGAACAAAAATAATGAATTTTTATAAAATTTTAATTGTTTACAAATTTTTGAAAAATCTTTAAAGAATCCAGTATTTTCTGTTAAGAAAAAGGCCCATGTGAATTGAGAATAATTATCATCAACAATCACAAGAATATATTTGCTATGATCTAAGCTTTGTATTCGTGTGGGGCCACATAAGTCCATATAGAAGAGTTCTAATGGTCTAGATATACTAATGCTATATTTGACTTAAAGGTGCTTCATACTTATTTTCGTTTAGCACAAGCATCACACAAATAGTCATATTCAAAATTGCACATTGGAAGTCCTCGTACTAATTTTGGCTAATTTTTTAATTATATGAATACTTGTATGTCCTAATCTACGATGCCATAACTAATTATCCTTGTGATGTGAAGCTTTCAAACATGGTAAATTGTGTGATGGAAGGTTATCCATGTCAATTGCATATACATTTTCAATTCTATGACCATAATGAGTGATTTTTCTAGATTTTTTATTTTTGACCATGCAATGTGTTGAGTCGAATGTCATAAGATTTCCCTTATCACAGAGTTAAGATATTCCTTAAAGATTAAATTTTAAACCATCAACAAGATAAATATTATCAATGGAGTTCGAGGGATCTCTACCAATTTTTCCAATACGAATTATTTTACCTCCATCTTTATCACCAAAAGTGATGCTTCCATGTCCCTTATTTTTAATTCAGTGAATAGAGAAACGTTTTCACTCATGTGTCTTGAACATCCACTGTCAAGGTACCATAGGTCTTCTTCGAATTTCAAGCACACCTACAAAACAAAAATTTAAACCCTCTTTCCACTTTTGACCTTATATCTGGATTCAAAATCATTAGCTATCATATTAAGTGGTTTGATTCCTTTGGTACCCATATTTGGACAATCCTTGAAATAGATTTTTCTGTGTGGACATGAATATGCAATATGATCAATTTTAGAATAATAATTACAAGTTATAGCGTTCTTTTTGTGTGAACATGATTTAACAAAGAAATTGTTATAACTATTCTTTTTGTTAAAGTAATTATATCCAATTCCTTCTGTATTAAAAGATGCTTTTTGGGTACAAAGGAACTTATTCAAATTTTCTTGTCGTTGTGTGAATTTTAAAACTATTTTTTTGTTATCATCACACTTAGACCTGGCAAATGGGTCATTCGGTTCGGGTATAGGTTAGTTTAAGTTCGGGTCGGGTCATGTTCGGGTTAAGCGACATTTCGGGTCGTTTCAGTTTGGGTCGGGTATGGTTCAGGTCAGGTCGATTTCGGGTCAATCAATTTTTGGTGAAATACGCTTGTCATGCCAAAACAAGCAACTTTGTTGAAAATTTCGGGTCAGGTATGATTCGGGTCGGGTCAATTCAGGTTTTGGGTCCACTTTCGGGTGAACATACTTCGGGTGTCGGGTCGGGTATGGGTCTGGGTCATTCGGTTCGGGTTTCGGATCTCGGGTCAGTTTTGCCAGGTCTAATCACACTTAGTTTGTAATTCCAAATTTTTATTTTCTAAAGTCTTAATTTTATCATGTAGTTTACTGTTTAGTTTTTAGAAAATCAAATTTTTCTAAATTAATTCTCGCACATTTTTCTTAAGGTCTTTATATTTGGATAAGTACTTTTGTTCTAAATTAACGAAACTATTTAATGCATCAATTAACTCATCTTTGGAACATTTATAAAGAGCTGAGACCTCTACCTCATCTGATCGTTCATACTCAGCTATTTCATCTTCTTGTATTTCTTTGTCAATGAGGTAGACAGTAGCTGTTTGCGCCTCAGCATTTTCACTCTCGCTAGTTTTGTTGTCACTCCAGGCAGCTACCATTGCTTTCTGGCTATCTTTCTTTATTTTGAATTTTTGTTTTTCTCCAATCCTTTGAATTAAATGGCAGGCCTTCAATTGATAACCTACCATGCCACAACCATAACAAGAGATAACATCAGCATCATTCTTGTTAGAAAACTTACCTTTTGAGGATTTTTCATTTCTTTTAAATATAGATCCTCTTTGATTGAACTTTTTCTTGAGCCCCATTCTGTTAAGACCCTCATACGATCAAGGAAAATGACTCCTTATCATTGTAATTGGATTCTTCCTCATCTAAAGAGCAATATCTCTTTATGGCTATGTAATGCCCCAGTATTTAATTGTGTTTAATTAATTTTAGATCTTGCATTATGCATCTAATTATGGTTATTTGGAGCAGTGAGCCGCACACCTTTTTTTTTATAAAATTATACAGAGCACCACATGATTTACAAAAGAATTACGATAATATGGAATTCCTCCCAAGCTTATAAAATATTAGATAATTATGCAAAAGTATAAGGTTTCTAATAAAAATATGTTGTATCCAAGCAAGATCAAGAATCTACCGAACCATAATATCTTCTCAATAACTAAGAAAACGGAAGCAACAATCGGAAATGGCCAAATGTGTGGCCAACTTTGGACCAAGTGGAAAGAGGAAAATTTGATAAGATCAAAATCTATTAGATGTGACTTAAGGAAAATTTGATAAGGTCAAGATTAATTACGCTTCACTTGGCTACATCAAAACAAAGCAAAAATAACCAAAAAAAAAAGAAAGAGAGAGAGAGCAAAGCTGCGCTACCCCACGACCCTCCCTGACTTCCTTGCTACTGCCCCCGGTCAACAGATGCCGACACTGTCGTCGCTAGCCGCCACAGCCGCCAGGCCTCAGCGACTGCCACCAGCATGTCAAACCGCCTTCCTCCTCCTCGCTTTCCTCTTTTTCGCCCTTTGCCTAGCCCAAACAAGGCCTTGGTCAGCCCCAATTTCCAGCGCATGGCGCCGCAAATTAGCCACTGGGAGCCCTCCTGACCACCAGGGCCATCACCACCTCTCACCCTCTACAGCTTCACCCACTTCCACCTTCACTTAATAGCAACAAAGGTAACCCCATGTCACTCTTCTTCCATTTTAATTCATAGCTTATGGATTGTATGGGGCATAATCTTGGTGAATGACAGTTTATTTCTACAAATAAGTTGAGTGAGTTGGGTAAGTCTTGATGGAATTGATTTAGAGATGTATGTGAGTGGGTAAATAAGGCTATGTGATATTGCTTAATCTAGTTTATGATAAGTTATTTAAATGAAAATTGAGTTAAGTCTTGCCTGAATGGTGATGATATGAGGTTGTATCGATTGAGAATATTAATGACCTTGAAAATCGAATGAGTGTTAGTTAGTGGGATAAGCTAGTCATTTGGCCATGATGAAGCTTAAGCAAGATGTCTTTAGGGGTAGGAGAGCAAGTTGTGCTTGATCGGAGAATTAATGTCAATCATAAGATCATGTTATTAATTTGAGACGATTATAAGTATAGGTAGCAAAGGATGAATGCAGTTCTTGATATAATTAAGTAAGGAAAAGAAAAAGGGCAAAAAGGTTATGTCTTCGAAAACTAATTAGGTTAATGTTATAAACCCAAAAGAGAAGGTGTATTCAAAGGGAAGACTCAAGGAGGAAAATTAGAGATATATGCCCTATAATGATGTGAATATGTTAGTGAAAAAGTAGGGATTAGGGAAGAATATCCTTAAGTAATCATACAAGCCAAGAGCTAATAAGAGGGTTAGGTGAGTTAGCCTAAAAGGGTTTAGTTAAAAGATTCATGGAGCATTGAATTCACAAGTAGCTAAATTGAGTGGTTGATGAGTGTTGATTGTATTTGTCAATCTCTGGTTAGGTTTGAGGTGGCAAGATCATGACTAAAAATACATAGAGGAATCAACCTCGTAAATGGTAGGAAAAAGGAAAATTTTGAAAGCATAAGTGTGGAAAAAGAGTGTACAATGTGGGTACCTGAAGTTTTAAGGTTGAAAGAGATTGCTAAAGTCGTAAGAGTTACTAACCGAGTTAGTTAAAGCAACTCTAGCGTGGTAGGGTTAGAACTACATTCAAAGGGGGCGATTGAACATGGCATAATTACATATTGTGGAATGTTGTTATTGTTTTGGCGAATATTAGTAAGAAAGGAAAAGTCCGTGAGGCATTTCTTAGACGGAGCTTGCAATATTAGTCCATTAGTTGTAAGTTGTGATAATTGAAAAATATCTTGATATTGCAGAATAAAGACTTATCAGAGTGAATGGTCGTGAACATAGAATTTGAATTGGATCTTATGGAAAACACGGGCGTAAACTAAGGGGTAAAAGGGGGATATTGATTTCTTTTTATAGGTACATTACTATTTGTACCCTTCGAAGACATTTAAACTTATATTTCCTAATGTTACTAAGTTTTATTTGACCACTGGAACTTTAAGGACTCATTTCATTGTACATTGTTCAATGTTCAAAGCTCATTGTTCATAGTGTTTGCTAGTAGAATTTATAGCTTGGGTCCGTTTTCCTGTTAATTGGAAAATTTGTAATTCATTGGTCATTGTTGCTATAACTACCGTTCATAGATTCGGGTCCTAATCCAAGCCGATAAAAGATTAATGCTCAACTTTTGAATACAATATTTCTCAAAAGACATTTGCAAAGCATGGTTTTCTCCTTGCGTGCACGCTCATTAACTCCTGCAAAAGTCCATTTAACTATACAAGGGTAATGTATTGAGCTTTAGCTCATTTTTCTTCTGTTTTATGTTATAAAACTGTTTTAGGGAAGAAGAAGCAACTAGCAGTTAAGTGGGAACCCACAGAAGCTAAGGGCCCAAGAGAAGTGCACCAGGGCAGTGGTTGTTAATTACCTGACCTAGCTAAACATTTTGTGGGCATGGAAACAGGCCTACCTTTTCGGCGTTGGTGAAATCTTGCAGGAAATGTAAATCCATTTTGGACATAGTTAAATGTTTGTGTGACACCTAACTTGTAATATTTAGAGGTAAATTTTAGCCTTCATATGGTATGCGTAATGTTAGAGCTGGTAAAAACTGACATGACATGACAACACGACACGAACCCGACACAAAATTAGGCGGGTTTGGGTCGAGATTCTCAACCCGTTTACGTAATTAGGTCGACACACCTAGCCCATTAATTAAATGGGTTAGGTTAAGGTCGAAACTTCCGACACGAAAAATACCTATTTTAACCCCGTTTAATTAATTGGGTTAAATAGGTTAACCTGTTTACCCGTTTACCCACTAACCCATTTATTTTTTAGTATTAAAAAAAACTTGTTGAAATTAAAAATTAGCAATTTTAGAGGGATAATGAAAATTGAAAATTCAAAGGATATTTAGAGTTTAGTGTAACCCTAGTTTGCCCTCATATATAAGCCTCCTTACCAGGCACCAGCCCTATTTGGCTATTTCACAGTGACCCTCATAGCCTCACTCACAGACTTATTCCATCTCCCTCTCAGCTCGCCTAATTTTGTGCATTTCCCTTGTCCATTTCCCCTCTCCATTTCCCACTCACATCTCGATCTCTCACTCTGCATCTCTCTGCATCTCAATCTCTCACTCTGCAGCTCTCGCATCTTGATTTGTCACTCGATTTCATATTTTCAGGTTTTGTTTCGTTGTATTTGCTCTCAGGTCTTTGCTTGTTTCGTTGTATTTCATCTCTAATACTCTCAATCTCTCTCTTTCTCCCTTTCCTAATTTCAGATCGAGGCTTTCTCCCTTTCTCGATTTCAAAGGTATGAATTATTGTTAAAAGTTTCTGTTTTTCGATGGCATGGTTTTTCGTCATTGATATGTGGTTGCTTTCTTCACTAATATGCTCATGAATATATGAATATATGCGCTGTTCAAAGGTATGAATTGCTTGTGTTTGATCCATAATCGTGAACACTCAGTTAACTTATTATGTATGAGGAGTATGAGGGTAGAGGTGGCAAGGGCAAATCTAGCAAGTTTGGTGGAATCAACACACCTCTGAGCCAAGTCCTTAAGATCAGGTTTTAGAGACATAGAAAGTCTGCATCCAACACCTTGTTCAAGTCCAAAAGCCTTAGAAGGAGTCTGAGCAGATCTCAGTTGAATGCTGCTATTCCTAACCTTTGTGGGTTGTAACAATGTTGCTGCTGCCTGAAGTGAAGCTGCCATTTTTGTTTATCTCTCTTGTTTCTCTCTCTAAAACTGAGTTCAGGAGAGATGTTTGATCTCCTTTGTTTGGAGGGAAAAATATGGCAGTTATTGGTGGGTTTGGATAAAGGGATAGGATAATTGAGGATAAGGGGTCTTCTCTTATTGGCCGGATTTTAATTATCTCTTTTTTCTTTGCTCCACTTGTCATGGTTTGTGCTGTTGGTGATTTTGCATTACAATTCAAGGTTTTTATCTGTGTACTACCCACTGGGATAACTCATGTAGCACCTGTTTTGAAATACTCCAACTGCTTTATTAAAGAAGTTCAGGAGTCAGGACAATTTTGAGGCTTGCACAAAAGGTGCATAGACAAAAAGAAACAAAAAAAAGTAATAACAATAATAATCAGCTATTTTAATCATTCTAGTAATCTAACCATTATTTATATCAATCTAATTATCTAGTAATCTAACCGTTATTTATATCAATCTAATTATTCCAAACTTTTGAAACTTCTTTGATCTGTGTCTCTTTTATCATTCCTTTTGGAATGTTACTATCACTAATCACATAAGTTTTGGTTTAACCATTATAGTGCAAGTCGGTGGATTGTCTTGAGTTGAATTTCTAATCCCCACTGTCTCTCATTGTATTTTTTTTTTCTTGAGTGATTACAATCGTTTGTCAAGAATAACATAATGGCCCAAACAAAGTCAAATAATAGATTTCTAAATTTAATGTTTTCAACATTTCTTACTGGCCTAGTTTGATAATATAATATAATTGAGCCCAATTAATGATTTCTTGTTTTATTATGAAGTATATAGCAACAAAGATCTGAAATTTCTGATCTCCATTCTCTCGTGCATTGTCTCCTCTTACGCTTTGTTATGAATTTTCTTATACTGTCAGTTGGTCTTCGCATGATGTTTATGATATTTAGTTTGATTTCTTTTTTTCTGATTTGAATTTTCTGAATTGCAAGCTTATGGCTTCGATTTCAAAGGATGGTGAACCATCACCCATTCAAATTGACTCAGCTGCTGAAGAGGTGGATAGCAAGAATGCAAAAAAATCTACTACTTTGAGAACTGGGGCATATAAGCTAACAACCTATGGTAAGACCTGTAAACGCTAAAGAAAATTAACTAGTACTGTTTGGGAAAATTATACTTTCTTGGAGCCTGATGAAGAGGGTAATTTGTGGTGCAAATGTAAGAAATGTGGTCAAGTGTATAGTAGGGATATCAAGTATGGGACTGGGAATCTGAAACTACACATCCTAGATTATAAAAGAAAGAATGTCAGAGACATAGGCCAGCTTCTGTTGCAAAGTCGTTCTGGATCCTTAAGCAATAGGTATCTTGAATTTGATATTGAAATGTTTCGTGAGTTGTTGGCTTTGTGTGTTGTGAAGCATGATTTGCCATTTCAGTTTGCTGAGTATGATGGAGTTTGAAACATCTTTGTATATTTGAATTCTGATGTGAAAGTGCTTTCAAGGCATGCAACGCGGAATGATGTCTTAAAAATGTTTAAAAGGGAAAAGGAAAGATTGAAAGAATTCTTTCATTCTATTCCTGGTAGGATAGCCTTTACTTCAGATTGTTGGACTTAAATTAATACAGATGGCTACATTAGTCTCACTGCTCATTACATTGATGATGGTTGGTCTTTGCAAAAGAGAATTTTGAACTTTTCTTTCATGCCTCCACCACATAATGTGGTCTCCTTGGCTAAAAAGATCTTGTTATTGATGAAGAATTGGGGTCTTGATAAGAAACTAATGTGCTTGACTCTTGACAATGCATCTTCAAATGATTTGTGTGTGGACATGTTGAAAAGTCATCTTAAGCTTTTATGTGATGGTGAGTTCTTTCATGTTAGATGTTGTGCCTATATCCTAAACTTAATTATCAAAGAAAGCTTAAAAGATGTAGATAAGGATGTGGTTAAAGTAAGGGAGTGTGTTAAGCATTGTAAAGGTTCTCAAGTGCGGAAGCAAAGATTTCTTGAGTTAGTTAAGGTTTGTGATCTTGTTTACAGTAAAGGGTTGCGGCAAGATGTCCCAACTAGGTGGAATTCAACATATCTTATGCTTGAGAGTGTCATTTACTATAAAAGAGTGTTTAATCACTTGGAGGCTATTAATGGGAACTTTACTCATTGCCCTAGATTTGATGAGTGGGTTAAGACTGAAAAAATTTGTGGTTTCTTGAAAGTCTTGTATGAAGTGACTTGTGCTTTTTCTGGATCTAAATATCCCACTTCCAATCTTTATATTCCTAATGTGGTGAGGATTAGATTACTTTTGAAAGATGAATTGGAGGGTGATGATGCTTTTATGAGAAATATGGTAGCTAAGATGTTTACTAAATTTGACAAGTATTGGGCAGAATTCAGCACTATCAACGCAATTGCCGGTATTTTAGATCCTCATTATAAGTTCCAATTTGCAGATTGGGCTTATAAAAAGATTTATGTTGGTACTCATGATGCTCAATTGGATTTATTAAAGGATAAGTTGTTTGCCTTATATGATGAGTATGCAAAGGCTTCTAATTTGGCCTCATCTTCTGCATCATCTCCTACTGCTCATGTCTCTCGTAATGCCCAACAAGCCGCTATTGATGAGTACTTTAAGGTATATTTGCTTTCAATCTAGATTAAGTTGATTTAGAATTTTTTTTATTTTTTAAGTAAATTGACTTTTTTTTTACTATCAAAGGACTTCGATAATTATTTAAGTGAGGTGTTTACCCCTATTTCCAAGTCTGAATTGGAAATGTATCTTGAGGAAAAGAAGCTACCTCGTGTTGAAAACATGGACATTCTTAACTATTGGAGTACTAATTAGTTTTGATTTCCCATTCTCTCTTAAATGGCACGTGACGTATTGACCACACCATTGTCTACTGTGGCGTCCGAATCTGCTTTTAGTGTTGGAGGAAGGGTACTTAATGCATTTTGTAGTTCCCTTAAGCCACAAACAGTAGAAGTTGTGATTTGCTTAAGAGATTGGGTGTTTGGGCAAGAAGGTGATGTTTCTCTTTTAACCTTATTTAATTGTTTATGTTTTACTTCCTTATAAATTGTTGTCCCTTTTCTAATTCATATCTTTATTTTCTTATTTAAATTAGCGCTTATGCCAACACAATTCCATTTGGATGAGCTATGTGGAGATGTGATGAATATAAGCTTGAATGATGATGAAGATGGAGATGTGCCATCCAAGGGAGGAGGGTCTTCTAATGAGGTTGCTGGATGTGGTACTAAGCAGAAGTCCATCTTGCTTAATTAGCCTACTTGACTTATGCCTTGGCTATGTGGTGTTGGACAAATATTTTAAGTTGGTTATGTTTGGTCTATCAACTTTATTAACTAAGTTTCTAGTTTGTAAACATTTAAATAGCTTGTTTTGTTGGTTGTTGGCTTGTTGGCTTTGAAATGCCTTGGCTGTGTTGACTTTGTGAACTTTAGCTCTTCGAATCATCCTTTGGTTGTGGCCAATTCCATAAAAGGGTTGCTTAATAGTTTTCCAATAATTACAGATGCAATTTGGATTTAAATAGGTTAACAGGTCAGATTCTGACCTGATTTTTATCCGTTTACTTTAGGCGAGTAAATGGGTTGAAATCAGGTCAACCCATTTAGGTTTTAGTCAGGTTCAGGTTGGCATACTTCAACCCATTTATTAAATAGGTCGGGTTCAGGTAAGGGGTATTTCAAACCGTTTAATTTCAACCCGAACACGAACACAACCCAACCTGACCTAATTACCAGCCCTACGTGATGTAACTAGTGTTTGCTACTCATCTAGTTGACTCTGGTTCTTACATGTAGCCTTGTCCCTAAGGAACGACGGTATCTAGCTGCATAGCACATTCCACTGACTCACAATGCTTGTTAGAACAAGTATTTAGCTGTTAAGCTGGGGCGTTACAGGCTTTTAGTGTTATTAATTTCTTAGAACTTTCTCCTTCGTCTTCTTTGATGTAAATCTTATGTGTTCGAAGTTTTCCTTGAAGGTCATCTAGCTGGAGCTTCTTGAGATTTTGTGCTTCCTCGATTACAGTAACCTTTGGGCCCCACTTGTTCTTTGGGAGGCACTAAAGGATCTTTCTCGCCATTTCTTCATTAAAGTAAGTCTTGCCAAGGGACTTTAATTTATTGGGGATTTCAATAACTGGAGTGAACATATCTTTAATTGATGCATCTGGGTGCATTTTTGAACAATTCATACTGATAATTTTTGCTTCTCGAACTTGGCTTGTCCCTTCATAAATGTCTTTCAGTTTGTTCCAAATCTGTTTAGTTGTATCACAATCAGAAATTCGATTATATTCTTTAGCATCTAAACCATAATAAAGAATGTGTTTAGCTCTTGAATTCTTAGTAAGTTTATACTAATCGATAGTAGTGTATTCATCTTTCGATTTACCAACTTGTTCTCCTTGTCATTTTTTTACTTTTGAAATGACATATGGTTCATTATTCATAATCTCGCATAGCGCCATGTTTGTGGATTCAATGAATACCTACATAGCATTTTTTTCAATGAGAGAAGTTAGTTCCTTTAAACAAAGGGGGTCTAACGGCAGATCGACCTTCAATATTGACATCTCCTGAAAAAGCCACAATCGTCACCCACTTAACTATTAAGTCAAATGAAATGTGAGACTGACTCTAATACCAATTGAAGATTTAGATCACCCTTGAGGGGGTGAATTGGGTGTTTGCAAAAATTAAAATAAAAAACTAAAGCAAATGCAGAAATTAAATGGAGATAGTGCACATCGATATTTTAATGAGGTTGGGCCTCAATCAAGCTTTGGTCCCCACCTAGAGTTATCAAAATGTAGGATTCAACTTTTTACTTCTCTTACTAGGATGAACTCTCTTACAAGATCTTAGAGCTTCCCCACCCTCAAGATCTCAACTGTTAAATCAACCTCTTGATTTAATCTTAGGGAGAGTTGACCTCACAACTCCCAAGTTCACTCCCTAATAAAGAATATTTTCTTATAAATCAATTTTTAACATCAATACAATATTCAAAATTATAGCTCAAGAATGAATTACAACTCATAAGCTCAACAATTTTTCTCTTGAGTGATTGAGTATTTTAAATTGGCCTTGCATATCCTTCATATTTATAATCCTCTTGACTCTTGATTCGCTTGCACCAAGATGGAAGGAATAATAAGGGAAATCTTTATTTGATTCTTGAAGATATAATATTAAATAATCAAATCCTTTGCTTTCCTCCTTTAACAAAGCCCACAAGATATAGTTAAACGTGGCCAAGAATCATATGAATGTAGAATCAATCACAATCAATTAAATAAAGCTTCTTATTTTGCTATTACAATATTCCAATCATGATCTTATGAGAAGATCAATATGTGTAATTCTTTCCAAAGCAAGATAACATTCTTAATCTTCTTATGCAATCAATTTGTGATCCAATACAATATAGCTATAATAGTATGATACAACAATCACCATATATAAACAATTTCCTTCATTATTAAGATCTACAAATATGTGAAGCATGGTAGTTATCTTATCGAACAGAATCATGAAAAGAATATTTTTTTATTCAACTCATGATCTAATTTCATGGTTAA
>JACYFF010002017.1:6029301-6042223 GCA_017589665.1 Selenicereus undatus | reverse complement strand
TTTTGAAGGTTAGTTTATTCTGGTCTGATAACTCCAAAGTTGAGATTATTCGAGTCCAAGTCCTAGTAGTTTATCCAAATTTTACGGATTATTCTATGTACCTAATATATCTTTGAATCAGATATAAATTGTTGCCACCTTATTTTGTGTAGAAAGTGTATTTGGATTTTAGCAACATATTTGTTTCGTCCTTACTTTAATTTAGTTATCTAATATATTGACAGAAAGAGTCATCAAAGGAATGCTCCTGTTAGATTTTGACTCAAAATTTTAGAAGTAATTTGAATGGTTTTGAAAGAAATCATACATTAGATTAAGTTAGTACTGTGGATTTGAAGCATAGGTTTCACCCAATTGAATTTGAAAATAGGAAAGGGTTGTTCCAACAATGGGGAAGACAGGAGGACGGATTTTTTTTGCTATGGTACATGATGAAGTAATAATCGACATCATATTTGTTGTCAGAGGAGGAACATAAGCATAGGTGTTTTGGACAAAACATCAAGTGATTAGATGGTGAGAGAGTGCCTTTACGTATTGATGGATGTTCTGGACCGCGCTGTCTCTGAATCTTATCCCTGCATAAAGCAAATCCTTAGGTTACATGCCCAACGAATGCCCCTCTGAAGCTTATGTAAATGTCCCCAAAAAGATTGAAAAGGTTCTTAGAAAAGTAAATAGTCATGGAAATGGTTTCAATAATGCTCTGACAATGAGGATGTTTTATCAAACCTTGGGATTGGCGAAGTCAATATTACAGGGTATTCACATGGGGGCATAATCGTAATTCTAATATTCCTAAGACTATCTAGGCCAAATTCCCTACGGTCCAAAAGCATCTGGGGTCTTTAGGGTTGATCCTGTTGCCAGCTCATGTAAGGTTGCTTAGACAAGTTGGTTTCTCACTAGGCCATTACTAGGTTGTTCCTAAATCATTTATCGCCTCATATTTCACCTATATGGCTTCTGAGATAGGCAGAAAGGATGCGGAGCCAACATTCTTTTCCTTTCGCCTTGTTTGTTATCATACAACGTACTCGTCCTTTTCTTGAGATCTCCTTTCTTCTCTAAGGAATGCATATGCTTGAGCTTTCAAAGAAAGATTGCACATATACTAAGGTCATTTAATGTCCGTAGTTAATTGGCTATTCTACATGGGCATTCAATGATTTCCTCTCTTTTACCCAACTTTCTGAGTATAAATTGGTGAGGATAGTTGGATTTTCATTCCACCCTCCTCCTTGGAAATATTCTCGCAAATTAACATGTGTGATTTACCATGGATTTTCCTCAATACAATAAGAGGAAGATGGTCGAACACACAATGCAGATATTCAAATCCTAGAAACTCGACAGGGATTCATCACCCCCTCCTCTGAGACCTTTGCCAACTGATTTCCAAGAGATCTGCCTATCCATTTGATAAAAGGGATGCGGCATAAGCGGCCCTGTGCCGAGGGTCAAGTAATCCTATATGTTATGGGGATGAATGATTCTCTAGAGCTAGGCATCCTTCATGAAGCCGTCACTAGGGTCCTGAAGCTCTTCGTGGTAGACCTTAATTGGCTTTCCTTCGAGATTTTGCTTGACATCCATAAGACGTTGCTAATAACACTCTATAATCCCTTCAACGTAGCTCCTACAGCCACGACTGAGAAAAGCATGGGATCCAATAGTTACCTGGTGGCAGTCGTGGATGATGGCATCTAATCCCTTCATGTTAGGGCACCTTTTTAGCCTTTGTTCTCTCTTCTATGTCTTCTTCCTTTTGTCTTTTGCATGAAAATTATGATTTACTGGAAGCGACCTTTATGTTTAAAGTTAAATTTCATGAGTCAATCTATTCATTTTTCAAGATTACACCACAGAGGCCAACCTACAGAGATTGGTTATAGCAGAACCTTAGCTCTTTGGGGTTGAAAGGGTCAAACGACCCCAAAGTTGCACCATAACACACAACCTAGTTGGGTGTCCCTTGGGGCTAAAGGGGTAATAGATGGCCTACAGGGATCGTACCCGAAGGAACCTCAGCTATGTAGGTCCAAAGGCGTAGTAGACAGCCCACTAGAACTATGCGTTAGGAACCTTAGCCCTTTGGGGCTAAAGGTGTAATAGATGGTCTACTAGAACCGTGCTTGAGGCAACCTTAGCCCCCTTTAGCCTAAAGGAATAGTGAACGACCTATTAGGACCGTACACGAGGGAACCTTATCCCCTAGGGGCTAACAGCATACTGGACAACGTACTAGGATCGCCCTTGAGGAAACCTTAGCCACTTGGGGCTAAAGGCATAGCGAACAACCTATTAGGACATTGCTTAAGAGAATCTTAACCCCTTGTTGCAAAAGGTGTAATGGATAGTCTACAAACCGCGCTTGAAGAAACCTTAGCCCCTTGAGCTAAGGGCGTAGTAAACAGCCTATTGGGATCTTATTTGAGGAAACATTGGCCCTTTAGGGCTAAATGCATAGCGAGTGACCTACCGGGATCGTGCTTGAGGGCATCTTAACCATTTGGGGCTAAAGGAGTAGCAGATAACCTATTGGGACCGTGCTTAACAAAATCTTATCCCTCTTGAGGCTAAAGGTGTAATAAACTGCCTACAAATCTCACTTAATGGAACCTTGGTCCTTTGGGGCTAAAGGCATAGTAGACGACCTATTAGCACCAAGCTTGAGGGAAACTTAGCCCCTTGGGGCTAAAGGCGCAGCAGATGGCCTATCAGGAGCGCGCCTGAGGGAACCTCAACCACTTGGGGATAAAGGCGGAGCGGATGGCCTATTGGGATTGTGGTTGAGAGAACCTTAGCCTCTTAGGGCTAAAGGGGTAACAGACGACCTACAGATTACACTTGAAGAAACCTTAGGACCCGAGGGCCAAAGGTGTAATGGGCAACCTACTAGGACTGTGCTTTTGGGAATCTTAGCCCCTTGGGGATAAAGGCATAATGGAGGACCTACTGGGACCGTGCTTGATGGAACCTCAGCCACTTGGTGCTGGAGGCGTAACAGACGGGCTACTGGGACCGTGCTCGAGGGAACGTTATCCCTTTGGGCTAAAGGTGTAATGGATGACTTTTGAATTTGCACTACGTCATCCTTAGTCATCACGCATCAAGAACGACGACCTCTACTATTCAATACAGGGAATTAAAACTAATTAAATTAACAAACAATCAGACAACATAATATGATCAATTGTAGGAATCAAGAATGCAATGTTAGTCTAGTAGAATCCGAATAAATATTGTAAACACTTACTCCGGGCAGGATTAAGCTAATTAAAGATTTCACCTTTGCTAAATCCAAAATTAAATAAAATAAAGAGAAACAAAGTAGAAAGAATAAGGGAAGGTATAAAAGATTGGTGTCCTCCAGTTACATGCTTGAAGAGAACCTGGGATCGAGAATATTAAGCCTTGACTTTGACCTTAGAGGGTTTTGAGGATAGACTTAGGAAGGATTTGGTTAAGTTTTCTTAACCTCTCGGTATTCTATCCGCGTTTTCTGGCATTTTGGTTGTGTCCTCTATAATTTTAGGAGTGGTTTTTAGTTTGTTTCTTTGTGTTGCTGTGTGTGTCTCCAATTTTTCGATGTGTTCAACCTTGGAGGGTTAGCCTCCCCTTTATAGTTTAAAGGGATAATATGAATTGGTTTAGATAAAGGAGACCTAATTCAACTCTTAACATGCTTAATTTAGACAGTCGTACAATCCAGATAAAAACTGTAATAATTGAGACCCATTTTGGAAGTGGAGAAGGACATTGAGAACCCGTCCGGAATCCTACTAATAGGTACCTGATCGAGTTTATGGGCCATGGTGAAAGTGCAACTTGTTTTGGCCATAGCTTTTTCATACAACCTCCATTTTAGATGATTCTTTTTTTCCCCCCTAAAAGCTTGTTAAGTCAATTTTTCTAAAGACACTAATTTAATAATTTAGGGATGAGTTATGAAGAAGATATAAGAAAAATAGCAAACATATGTCATTTTCAATGTAAGCCCTACTATTCGACTTATATCTTTTCTGTTGCTTATTGGATTCTTTTCCGTTGCTTGTCAGATTTGGATGTGTGGGTTGAGGGATTTTGGTACATATTAAGACTTTTAATTTTCAATATCCGAGGTTCCCCTAGTCTTATTCGATCAATTTATCATAAGTGCTTACAGCGGCAACAATCGCAGAGGCGAGGTCTTGTACCCCACGCCTCTTTAACTCTGTCTTAGCCCATCCTTGAAGACCATCAAGGAAACAGAAGAATGTGTCATATTTCTGCATACTCAAAATCTCCAAGAGTAGCTCCTAGGACTCCTTAACATACTCCCAAATGTGACCATGTTTGTGCTGAAGGCGTTGAAGCTTCACTCTAGTGGTATATTCAGCATTATTGGGATAAAACTACTTCTTAAGTTCCATCTTCAATTCGCCCCATGTGTTGGTGTGATCAGATCATTAGTTGACGTCGTCACACCTATGATGCCACCACCCAAGAGATATATCCTTAAGAAAGACAGAAGCATTGCTCACCTTTTAAGCATCATCCTCAATGTCCATTGCTTCGAAGTAGGCCTCAAGTCCCTAAAGGAAGTTGTCAATTTTCCTTGTACTCCTTGCCTTGTGGAAGTTAGGAGGTGTGGGCGCATTCACCTTTAGTGTGGTAGTGACCTAAATGGCCCTACTGTTGGCCACACCATCCATGCACACCTTGACTTGTACCTCAAGAGCTGCGATCCTTGCCTTGTAGGCATTGATTTCAGCCCTTCAAGCTTGGATCTCCTCATCCTTGGTGGCAACCACTGCTTGAAGGGCTTGATTTCCTTAATTAAGTCGGCCACCACGGAGTTCACCTTTGCTTGTATTTCCCTACAAAGCTCCTTTGTGTCTTCTTGGACTCAAGCTTCTCAATACGCATGTCCATATCATTGACCCTGCTTGTTAGGACGAACATGGAGGTGCTGGTCTCCACTAGCTGTTCCGCGATGAAGGCGACCAAATCCTTGTTGCCACCTCGTTGGTTGTCGGTGAGGCCTTACTCGCACTGGACATGATCTCTCCTAAACTTTGCCTCCGATACCAACTGTAACGGGTTGATTCTTCTAGAACCTTGATTCACATGCGACGCTAAGAACTTTCCCTAACCTTACCAAATTTGCTAATAACCTTTCCCAAGAATGCTTAACTTAGAACCAAGGAGACTAAGTAAGCTAAAACAAAAGCGAACACACGAGAAGAGAGTTTGCGAGAATACGTTTTTATTGCACTCAACTTTCTTGCTTTAGAAATGAGTCCCCTCAAGATATATATGTGCGACCCTCTCTGCAATGGATCATGACAATCAATTTAATCCAACAGTTGATATTAAGCGTCTAGAATTCTCCATATAAATATCCTAGATATTTACAAGTTGAGACCTTGTATTCTAAAATATTCTAGTATAACCTAGAAGATTTTAGAATACTCTATAAAGCCTCAGACACTCTAAAAGGTTATAGAACGATCTAGAAGAATCCAATGCTTTCCAAAAGGTTCAAAAACATTCTAAAATATTCAAGTATATTGCAAATAATTCTAGACTATTCTTCAAGTTTCGAAAAATTCTAAAAGTCTCAGATGAGGGTTTGTTCTTTTCGTTGGAAAATATGGATTGGGAAATTAGTAAAGTTGGTTGAGATTGGTTGAAGTAGGTTGAAGTTGGTATTTTTTTTCTGTTAAAGTAGGTAGTAGTGGATTAAAGTAGGTTCAAATGGGTTGAAGTTGGATTTTTTTATTGAAGTTGGTTGAAGTGGGTTGAAGTTAGTTGAAGTTGGTAAATTGAGATTTACTAATGAAAAGAACAGGCCCTAAGTTGGCATGTGACATGGGGGAAGACCCACACTCACTATTGTTCGGAAAATTCTTAGGTACACATCTATGTACCTAGCACCATACACACCTATACAAGAAGTCTTTTATTTCTATCCCAAGCCTTCTAATGGATACTTTTCAACATTGCCAGAATTAAATCCAGAACAATTTAAAAATGAAATTGAATTTGAAATATATAGAGATACAGATATGCTATAATTAATAAAATATTTATGTCAGAACGGGCATAAATGCACAACTTCTGAATCTAAAATTATTTTCATAATAGAAAGAGTGGTACGAATTTATACCCATCAGAAACAAGATGAATCTGGAGGAGCCAAAGTGTAAAATAATTACCACTCAAGAAAAAATTAACTTAATGGAACAATATAAAGAAGTTACAAAAAGAAAAGTTAAAGAACTTATTATATTGGTTTCAACAAAGGGAACAAGAACTATGAGTTCTTACAGATAAAAATTTAATTAAGGCATGAAAGAAAGTGTTAGACAAAATTAACCCAATAAAATATGAATTAGAATTAAGAAAAGCATAAACTATTGAATTAGACAATAGTGACAACTATATAATAGATACCGAACATTGGTTTAGTGACGAAGAATAAAAAACAATACGAGTTTCCCAGAAACTGAAAATTAACTAAGAGATATAAAAAAAGAAATTCAAGAAATAAATCAATCAATTAAAGGCTTAATAATATAGATGCAACTTATAACCAGTACTTTTCAAGGAATGCTAAAACCCAGACAAAAAAGAGAATATATTCCCCTAGAAATAACACTTCCAATAAGATTAAATTTAGGAAGCGATGATGAAAAATAGTTAGAAAGATACCAAGATAAATTAATAAAAAAGACAGAGCAATTACAACTAGAAAAAATTGAAGAATAAAGCAAATTAAAGATAAGGAAGAACAAGGTGAATAAATTAATTAATGGGAGAATATAATAAGACAATTGAAGAGCTATTACAAGAATTTGAAGATCTACAAGTTTTTGAGATAGTTAAACAAGTAAATATGAGCACTGATGGACCAATAGGCAGCTCTTCTAGCAATAATCCAATGGTTAGTAACTTTTGAACAAGGAGAGATATCAACCCCTGTAGAAGAATTTGAGCAAAAACTTAGAAAAACATATATCCCTAGATATAAGAGAAGACAAAGACCTAGAACTATTAACGATCAATTTATACCAAAATATCCTACTATTCAAGATCCAATTCCTCCTTGGGGAAATATACTAAACATATATTGCATTACATACAAGAAAAAAGCCCTAGATGAGTGGAGAACAACCATGGTATCGGCATTATTAACAACCCTAGAATTCTTAGGTGAAAATAGAGATGTAAATGCAACATATAAAATAATTATTAACTATTTTCAAGGAATAGTTCATAACTAGTATGAGAACATATCACCGAACATAAAAAATATAATAGAAGTTGATGTTAAAAATAATTTTAAAATGTGTATAGAAGAAGGAGCTTATATTTAATAGGGCAATTCGAGTATACGAATTTATAGTAAATTTAACCAAGCTAACAAAGAAAAAAGAAAAGAAGCATTGTATAAGTTAATCAATCTAAGAATTTGTAACCTATGTAATTTCAAAAGCTTCTTTTGTAAATTCGATAAATATTATTACAAACTATATGATTCAACAGAAAATCAAGAAACTTATATTCAACTTCTACTAAACAAATTCCCATCTCCATGGAATCACTATTTTTAGAGAAATTTGAAGAATTTACAAGTCAATCTACAGTCTTTAGATCAGTAGGGGCAGTGCAAACTAGTATAACTAGAGAAATAACTCGACTATGTCTACAAGAGTCAAGAAGAAGACGTAAAAAAGAGATAACAATTTGTTGTGAAGTTTAAGATAACCAGGACAAAATGGGTGTTAGCCATACCCAAAATATAGACCTAAAAGAAAGAAAACTATGAAATCAAGAACAAAAGAGCCAAGATCTAAAATTAGGAAGAAAAGTTACTCTAAATCTACAAAATCTTAAACGTTTGTAAATAAACCTAGCAAGAAAAGTCAACATTTTAAACATGAAACTCTAAGAAAAGAAAGAACGAACCATGAAAAGTAGTATTATAAAAGAATGAGAGAACCAACCACTTGTAAATATTGGAATTGTGGACAAATAGAACATAAGTCTATTAATTGTATGAAAAGAGAAGCAAATTTTGTATAATTATATACAGAAGAATTTGAAGAAATAAAAGAAGAACTTTATCCCATCAACATTGAACATTTTGATGAAATATCAAGCTGTTATGAATCAATAGGAGAAGAAACAACCGATTAAGAAGAAAGTTTGTCAGAGACCAACTATGACTACTGAACAGACTGAAATAATCCAGCAACAAGAACAAGATAATAATGACAACAATACAAGAATTACAGCCTTTAACCAACGATTTTATGAAATAATTCTAACAAAAGATTCATCTCTTACGGATCCAATGTCTTTGATGAAGAAGATGGATGATTTCTTCAAAAGGAAGGCTGTAAGATATTTTCAACTCAACACTACAGAGCAACTTGTTTATGTTCAAAATTTACAATGAAATATTATATTACAACTAATGACGCAGGACATAAATGAAAAAATTTTAGAAGAAATTTCCTCTGAAGATCGAAACTTAATTAAGCATGTTCATTTACAAGGAATTCAAATAACAGTAAAAGCATGCTTTAAAGAAGGAATTAATTCACTAATTATTCTATCACTTCATGATCAACGATTTTAAAATGTCCAAAATAGTCACCTAGGAACTATTCAAGGAAATTTAATTTATTCAAAACTTATCTTTGAATGTTATCCTAATTATTCAGTTACAATACAATGTAAAAATATCAAAGATACTCTCAATTTACAATTCAAACTTTTAACTAACATAGAGCTTAAATCTGGCAATGATGCATTATCTTTCTATTACAGAGGTTTGTATGTTTTCTCGAACACCAATTTTCCTATGAAAGGAATACGTTAGAAAGATAAAATTATGATTGAACCAATCTTTTGTACGATAAGTTTTATTATAGCCCCTCAAACACAAGATGCAAGACTACCTTGTTTAATAGATTTTCAGTTCGTAGCTGAAGAAGAAGAATCCACTGGCACAACACCTAGGCTATCATATCCAGAATCTGGAATAAGGATAATTAACCAACCACCTCTCACACAAAGCTTAAGTTTGTCGAGAACTATAACTGAGAGTTTTAGTGTCAACAATCCAAGCAGTAGTAATAGTATATATAAAGGTAAACTAGAATATTTCAATGGTAAAAATTGGGTAAAAGACAAAATTGTCATAGACACATGAGCTTCTCAATGCCATTATATAACTTGGCCAACTCTAGTTATCCCAGCTCAAGACTGTAGTTTTGTTACTTATGATGGTAGAAGAACCACTTTTTCTCAGCAATCTTGAATTATGATAAAAATTCATGAATCACTTCTTTTAGAGCATAATTGCTATATTGATCCTGCTATACACAATGAGTTCTATCATATCTTATTGGGAATGACCTTCCTTGACAAATTTAGCTCATATGAAATAATTCCCTAGTACATCACACTAATTGACCGCAACACTGAAACTATTCTTTGTCGAATATGAAATAGATTGAATTTCCTATTCTAACTTATGTTAAAATCACTACTAAAGACCTAGATATTACTGCAATAGCTTTAACAAATACAGGATCAGAAGTAACTTTCTTTCAATAATTTCTTTTACCAAAATGGAAAAAACTCCCTCCAAATAGCAAAGTACAAGTTAAAGGAGTCCATGCATCAATTGCTTATTTAGAATATGTTCACAGTAATGTTTCCGTCATTTTAGGCAACATAATTCTTAACATTCCTTTAGTATTTCAATACAATTCCGAATATGATATTTTACTTGGAAATGATTTTCTCAAACAATTTTCCATATTTACCCAAAATACATATACTGTCTATCTAACTATAAAATGTGGTCATACTTTAAAAATACCCACTTTAAAACATCCTTACACAGTGCGCGTGAAGTATAGTGGACATGGTTATGACTAAGTTTCATTTCAAACACAAGTTCAAAAACCTACCTTCACGGTCAACATAATAAAAAAGGAGGATTTATTAACCAAGTTAAAAAAAAATCTATTTAGAAAAGCTTTTACAATTTTGGAAACCAAAACATTCTAGAGCCAAAATATAATTGACTTGAGAAATCTATATTAAAGACTGACTTGTGCTATACTCTAAAGAAGACATCAAAGAATTTCCAACACAGATTAAAGAACTTTTAGAAAAGGGATTAATTAGACCTTCTAAAGGAGTCTATTCTTCACCCGCCTGTATGGTAATGAATGAAGCAGAGCATAGAAGAGGAAAGGCTAGAATGGTAGTAAATTATAAGAAATTAATGAATCAATTTACCAAAACAGATAATTATTTCCTACCAAACAAAGAAGTTTTAATCAATTTAGTTAAGAACAAAAAGTATTTCTCCAGTTTGACTGTAAATCAGGATTTTGGCATATCAAAATAGTAGAAACAAGCGTCAAATACACTAGATTCAGTACACCTCAAGGATTCTATGATTGGATTGTCATGCAATTTGGATTAAAAAATGCACCAAAACAATTTCAAAGAAATTGGACAAGGCTTTCAAACCTTCGAACAATTTTCTTATTGTTTATGTAGATGATATCCTAATCAGCTCAAATACTCTCGAAGAGCATAGAAAATATCTTAATCTCTTTATAGAAATGGCTATTAGAGAAGGCATTTGCCTTAGTGAAAATAAAGCTATTATTGACAAAGAAAAAATTGAATTTTTAGGTTTTGAAGTAGGAACTAATGGAATAAGCCTACAACAACATATCTAAAGGAAAATTAATGAATATCCTGATGAGCTTTGAACTAAAAAACATATCTCAACAACATATCTCTTTATAAAGACTAAACTATTCTAGCTCCTATATTCCAGATTTGGCAAAAAAGAAAAAAGATTTGCAAAGTTTCTTTGCAAAAATAACACCATCGGATGTACAAATAAACATACGAAAATTGTTAGACAGCTAAAAGAAGAATGTTCACAACCACCAAGTTTAAGACTCTCTAAATCAGAAGACAACTTAATTCTTCAAACAGATGCATCCGATACAACTTAGGCGACAGTTTTTGAAAACAAACTTAAATGAAATGTGGTTATCATAGTGGAACGTTCTCATAACGAGAAGAGAACTATAATACTATGGAAAAAGAGCTTTTTAGCAATCATTAGAGGTATTACTAAATGGAGACTCTTTTTATTAACAAAACTATTTAAGGCTCTAACTGATAATCAAGTAGCTACTACTTTTGTTAAACAAGCCTTAAATAATGGACCTCACATGTGAAAATTACACAAGTGGCAATTATTTTGATCTCAGTTTGATGCTATTTATGAGCATGCTGTAGGAAAAAAACAACTTTGCTGCAGATTACCTCACTTGAAAAAATGAATACAGAGGATAAAGGAAAAGCACCCATGGAACTCATAAAAGAAGAACAACTACTGAAGGAATTTGAAGACATCGTGATCAACATCAATGAATATTGTGAAGTTGTTGATGAGAAAATTAAACTCATTGAAGAAATAGTTGTTGATCTTACAGTTGATCTTGGAAAAGCTCGAGAGATATCCATTCATTTCTATCGAACTATTGAAAAACTCAAGGAGAATTTCTCCAAGAAGGACCCTAAAAAAAGTTCGAATTGAACTCTCTGAACTATCTTTTTGTCCTCAAACAAGCCAGGGAAATGCTTCAAACCCCCTGTCTAAAGAAGAGAAAGAGAAGTATGAACTAAAAGCTAAGTTATTAGCTCAAAGAGCAATTGTCCATCATACTGGCATAAGAACTATTAACATATCTTCAGATATGTTTTATAAGAACTATTATGAGGAAACTATTCTTTCTTACCAAATTTTTTTTGAACTTCCTAAACTCTATTATAATCCTAGAGATTCTTTACTTCCCAAGATTATTGCTTTTAATAAAGCAAGCCCTAAACTCTTATATGAACTCTTCACCAACGAATATTTGAACTTTCCTTATCCAAGCTTAAGTTTAAGTGAGTTATAAAAGTTCCCAAAAGCTTTCACAAGAGCAATCAAGAACTTTAGCAAATGCTACGTCTGTCTTCTGTTTTTCTCAATCTCCCTTGAAAAAGGTGAAGAAACAATCTATGGAGTTATTCATCTTATTGAAATCAGCAACATCTCTCCTAAAACAACTATTCAAGCTGATAAAAACAAATACTTCAAGGTTCCTGCCTTTGATAAATCATGGACCAACTATAAAAGATCAATCAAAGCAATAACTATCAAATGTCAGAGTGAATGACTAATGAGAAAAAGAGCAAGAACACTGTACTATGAAAACAGCTTGATTCTCATCACTATGAAAGAATCCACACATGTCACTATCAATGACAGTCTTCTCGACTTTAGCTATGATCTGGAGCCCAAAAGCTTTTGTGGAAGTCTAGCTGTTCAAGCAAAATTTGTTGAACTCTATCAGGTAAGAAAACAAAAGGCCAAGGCACAAATCACGCCAAGCAAATAAACAATGAAGATTTTGTCGAGACAAGAAGACAAAGAAGATAAAATAACTCTATCAAGAACAGTGAACTCTATCATGTGATCTTATCTCCTTGAAATCTTATCTCCATGATGTAAATGCTGAGGTCTGAGTGCACTTCCCTTCCCCTATAAGTAAGTATTCAGCAATCAGAGAAAGAAAGAGTTTGCCAATCTTATGTTTGCCTTTGTAAAATATCCTTGTAAGAAAATGTTCTAATATCCTATTTCTGGGAAAGGAGAACAACTAGCAATGAAATAAAAGAAATCTTTCTCCAAATTTGTTTCAAGAAAAAAAAATTGTGTCAACAATTTCGATTAGAGAGAGAATACTAACAAGAGTGAAAGACGTCTGAAAAGTAGGTAATGTGCGTAGCAGAAGAGGAGTAACACGCGGCCGAAAAAGTAAGATGGATACAACTCTTA
>JACYFF010002017.1:6015133-6029201 GCA_017589665.1 Selenicereus undatus | reverse complement strand
GGGGCAGAAATTAGCGCCTGCTTGATCCTGCGAAAAGACTCAAGGCACTCATCAGAAAACGCAAATGGGGCATCTTTGGCCAAAAGCTGCGTTAGAGGTTTAGCGATTTTGGAGAAATCCTGGATAAAGCGGCGATAAAATCCTGCGTGACCCAGGAAACTCCGCACCCCCTTCACAGAAGTAGGAGGGGGCAATCGCTCAATAACCTCTACCTTAGCCTTATCGACCTCGATGCCCCTAGCAGAAATCACATGACCTAGTACTACCCCCTCCTGCACCATGAAGTGACATTTTTCCCAATTGAGCACTAAATTGACTTCCTCACATCTACGGAGCACCTTAGTTAAATTGTTCAAGCATACATCAAAGGTGTCTCCGTAGACCGAGAAGTCATCCATAAACACTTCCATGATGCTTTCGATGAAATCGGAAAATATCGCAGTCATGCACCGCTGGAAAGTGGCTGGGGCATTGCATAACCCAAACGGCATCCTACGATAAGCGAAGGTGCCATAAGGGCATGTGAATGTCGTCGTTTCCTGGTCACTTGGGTGGATAGGGATCTGGAAGAAACCGGAATACCCATCCAAATAACAGAAAAATGAATGCCTAGCCAGCCTTTCCAGCATCTGATCGATAAAGGGAAGGGGGAAATGATCTTTACGGGTGGCTTGATTCAATTTGCGATAATCAATGCACATTAGCCATCCCGTAACGGTCCTAGTGGATATGAGTTCACCGCGCTCATTCTTGACGACGGTCATCCCACCTTTCTTGGGGACTACCTGAACTGGGCTCACCCATTCGCTATCTGAGATAGGATAGATGATCCCAGCATCAAGTAGCTTGACAACCTCCTTTCGCACAACCTCTTGCATGTTTGGATTTAAACGGCGCTGAGGTTGTCGAGAAGGGCGATGACCTTCATTAAGAAGAATGCGATGCATGCAAAATGAGGGACTAAGTCCCTTAATATCGTCAACACTATACCCAAGGGCACCCCTATGTTGTTTAAGAACATCCATCAACCTTTTAAGTTGGGGGCCATCCAGTCTAGAGCTGACAACAACAGGGAACTTATGATCGAGGTCAAGAAATTCGTACCTGAGATGAGACGGTAGGGGCTTCAACTCTGTCTGCGACGGCCCTTGGGAAAAAGGCTCCTCCCTCTCGCCCGAGGGATGATCGGTCGCATAGCAGTCGATTAGCGCGGCCTCCAATGGATCTTCTACTGAATGTAGGGCCGTACCCTCTTGATTGAGGGTCTTCTCTAATACATCGACTCTGCAGCATGAGTCGCTAGAGGCGGGGGAGGTCATGGCATGTGGCAGGCTGAACTCGATCTTCTCATCCCCAACCTGAAGGGATAACTTGCCATGTTTCACATCGATCATCGCCCCCGCAGTGGCTAAGAAGGGGCGTCCCAAGATGATGGGTATGCGGGCATCCTCCTCCATTTCCATAATCACAAAGTCGCATGGAATGAAAAACTTGCCCACCTGCAGTGGGACGTCCTCAAGTACACCCAATGGATGTTTGACCGACCTATCTGCCAGCTGTAGGGATATAGTAGTGGGTTTCAACTCCCCCACTTGCAGCTTCTGGCAGATGGAATAGGGCATGAGGCTGACACTGGCCCCAAGGTCACACAGTGCCCTGCTAATGGCCACATCTCCCACCGAGCAGGGGATAGAGAAGCTCCCTGGGTCTGTCAGCTTAGGGGGAAGCTTGTTCTGGATGATGGCGCTACACTCTTCAGTAAGTGCCACTGTGGCGTTCTCGAGTAACTTCCCCTTATTGGACAAGAGGTCTTTGAGAAATTTGGCATAGGATGGCATATCTGTGATGGCCTCCAGGAAGGGGATGTTGATGTGGAACTTCTTGAGCATCTCGAGGAACTTGCCATATTTGTGCTCCTCCTTGGCCCTGATGAGCCTCTGGGGATATGGGACGGGCGGCCGATAAGGTTTCACTGGTGGTGAAACTCGCTCAGTTGGGGCCTCTTGGGTCTCCTCAGTGTGGACCCTCTCATTAGGAGCCTCAGGTGGGGTGTCCTGTGCAGTACTGCTCTCATCCGGGGCCTCCGGTGTGGCTTCTTTCATAGACACTTGTGGGCCCTCTAGCTCCTTCCCACTTCTCAGAATAATGGCATTCATTTGCCCCTTTGGATTTGTCTCAGGCTGACCAGGAAAGTGTCCCTGGGGTCGGGACAGATGGTTCACTTGCTGCGCTATCTGAGCGATCTGGGTCTCCATCATCTTCTGATGAGTACTGATAGCCTCAACTCTTGAAGTAAGTTTGCTAACTGACTCAGTAAGGACATCATTGGTCTTGGTCTGGGTGGTAATGAATTTCTCCATAAGACTCTCCAGGTTAGATTTCTGTGGGGGAGGTTGTGGCTGTGATGGAGGTGGGGTGTAGGGAGCCTTGTATTGAAAACCAGGGGGTTGAGGTTGGGAAGTATTGGGGGGAATGGGGTTATTGTTGCGGTAGGAGAAATTTGGGTGGTTTCTCCAACCTGGGTTGAAAGTGTTTGAATAGGGGTTGTTTTGTGGGCGTTGGCCATAGTTGTGTAATGCATTGGCATGCTCAACGCCTGGGAAAGGGGTTTGGCATTCAGCAGCCATGTGGCCTTGAATGCCACATATCTCACAGATAGCCCCGACCTCAAACATAGGACCTGGAAGGCCCCCCATTGAACTCCCCGTAGTAGAAGTTCCCAACTTCTCAAATCGCTGTGCTAGGGCATCCACCTTGCTTGCTAGCATATTCACAGCATCAACTCCATAAATCCCACTAGCTCTCTTGGGACCCGTCCTCTCGCTAGACCAGTGATAATTGTTGGTGGCCATCTCCTCCAACAAAGCCTTTGCAGCAGCTATTGACTTCCCCATAAGTGCGCCGCCAGCTGCGGCGTCTACAGACATCTTCAACGACTGGTCTAATCAATTGTAGAAAGTTTGGATTATGAGCCAGTCGGGGACTCCGTGGTGTGGGCACTGACGCTGAAGATCCTTAAATCTCTCCCATGCCTCATAGAAAGATTCATCGCCTCGTTGAGAGAATGAGGTGATGTCCGCTCTCAGCTTAGCGGTTTTGCCTGGGGGAAAGTACTTGGTCAAAAAGGCGGTTGATAGCGCCTCCCAGGTGGTGAATGAGTTTGGCTCTTCATTCACAAGCCAGTCGCTTGCTCTGTCTGTCAGTGAAAATGGGAAGAGCCTCAATCTGATGGCGTCAGCGGAAACCCCATTGAGTTTAATGGTGTCACACTTCGCAAGGAAATTGCGAAGGTGAAGGTGTGGGTTCTCCGTGGGGCGCCCGCTGAATTGATCCTTCTCCACGAAGGATACCAAAGCCGGCCGCAGCTCGAAGTTGTTAGCTTCGATGGCCGGGTTGACGATGCTCGACGCGAGGCCAGTGGCCTGCGGTATGACGTAATCCCGCAGCACCCTTGGGTTACCGTCGGCCATATCAGTTTGTACTTGTTGGCGTTTCCTTGCGCCGCTCTGTCGCCGTGCAGTTGCTTCAATTTCCGGGTCAAAAGGAGCAAGTGGTTGGTCCCTTTGGCTGCGCCTGCGCATACAAAATCAACAACTATACCAGGCGTAAGCAGGCCCAAGGAAAACAGAACGCACAAAGGAGAATGAGGAAGTGAAAAGCGAAAAAGGGGGGGGAAAGAAAGAAAACTAATAGCCGAATCTAGAGTGTTAAGGTCACTACTGATGTTGAACAACCAAGTTCCCCGGCAACGGCGCCAAAAACTTGTTGTGCAGTTTTACCACAAGTGCACGGTGTAGTTGTAGCTAGCAACCGGCAAGCACGGGTCGAATCCACAGGGAACTCGGTTCCAATCACCAACGCAACCTTTACGACTCAATTTAGGCGGGAATCTCTTCGTTGAGATGGTTGATGAAACGATTACTAAACAATTGACAAGTTCAAAGTTAACTAAGGCCTCGGATTGGGGTTCACCGCACTGTTGCACTTCTTAGGTTAAAGATTAGATTATGCGATTTAACCTACATGCTTGACTGAACTGAAATGGTCGCCTGTTTAATGCATCTACGCCTTCTCTCAAAGGTCATTAGACTGATTTAGTAAATCAGATCGCCTACTCTCGCAGAGCAATGGAGAACTAAATCACAGGATTATGCAACCTATCATTCCCAGATATGAAGTACCGACTACTCTCGTGTCAGTAATTCAAGCGCCCACAAAGCCGCTCTAGGCCTAGGACTTAACTCTCGCTAATCCCCTAAACCCTAATTAAGAATCATGAATGAAACCCTCTCAGGCAATTCATCGAGCAACTGGCGTGCAATGCAGGAATTCAGTCAAATCTGCAGGAATACATCAATTAAACCTAGAATATGGCCCTAATCGTTGCAACAGAGGGTTACGCCCAATCCAAGGCTATGAATTTAGCCTACCATTGTCTTAAATTCAACCAAACAATCAAATTGCAACGTAGACATGCTTGCAAACAACAAATTTCAATCCAAACACCAAGAGAGAAAGGAGAAACGTACTTAAATCGATAACTGAATGAATTCGTCAAGAACGAATAATTGATTGCGTTGATAATCTTCAATCCCCTCTCAAACCAATTACAATTGAATTCAATCCAAAACTAAGGAGAAAAGAACCCTAAAAATCGCGTAAAACGAGAGAGAAAAGTAGTCAGTCTAACTGGAAAACTCCGCAACTCCCTAATTACAACGCGAAAACACGATTAAGCGCAAATTACTAAAGTGGCACGGTCGTGCCATGTGGCACGGTCACACCGTGCCACTTTGCTGTCCCGCGAACGCCAGCTTTCTTAGGTGGCACGGTCAGCCTGGATGGCATGGTGACACCGTGCTACCCTCTTTTGGCCTGAAATCCCCCCTTTTAGCTCCCGTTTGGCGCGGCATTAGCTTGTTTTCCTCATTTCTCTCAGTTTAACCCCTGAAAACATAAAAAACACACTTTTAAGTAAATTTTAGGTGAAGAATGACTAATCAACCTCTAAACTTTAGGGATTTTACTAGAAAACGCCAAAATGAGTGGATAAGACAACAGCTTAAGGATTTTTGTGTTGACACTGGATGCATTCCTATTTTTTGTGACAATACTAGTGCTATTAACATTGCCAAAAACCCATGTCAACACAAAAGGACAAAACATATTGACATTCGACATCATTTCTTGAGAGAATGTTGAAAAGGGGTTAATCCCCATGAATTTTTGCTCTTCAAATAATCAAATTGCTGATATATTCACTAAGGCTCTAGCTCGGGATCAATTTGAGAGAAACAGGCTAGAGTTGGGGTTGGTAAAAACACCCTGAGAACACCTGTTCTCAGAGGTTGATCAAAGCTGACAAAAACATCCCATAATACCTGTTCCATCTCCTTGTTTGAAAGTCTTCTTATTTCAGTGGCTTATGATTAAAGAATATGTGTAGTCTTGTGTGCCAATGTGACGATATACTGCTGTCTTGGGAGATGGAGAAAGAGTAATCATGACATATCTTGGAAAGAGAGAAGCATGTTCAAGAACAGGCGGCTAGATCAGGTACGCATTGATTGTGATTAATGTTTGCTGCTTGCTCAACTTCTAGGTATTCCCTAGGTGGCCCTTCATAACGGGTAGAGAGTTTAAAAACCCTCGTGCGTGCGTCTTCCCTGTCTTGCTCTCTCTCTCAACCCTGTTCTTAACTTCAAACCCTATCAAAACCCTCAAAACTCGAAAATCTCTCTTGCTTTAATGGCTTCCAAAACCGATTCCTCACTACTCTCTGAGAACAATAGCATGATTATACCTACAATTTCGGCTCCTCCTCGCCCAATTACCCACAAAAGCTTCGGGTATCTCACTCAGATAATCCTCAAAAATATTGGGCTTGATTTGTGCGATATTCCCTACTCCTTTGGTTGGGAGTTAGTGATGTATGTGGGGACAATCCCTTGTCCCATCTCTTCTGCAACAGGTGTTGGTTCTCTGGGGTTTCAAGAACAATTCTTGGCAAACTCAGAAACCATTGTTGGGGATTTTGAACCATGTTCTTCTTCATCACTCCCGGAAACAACTCAAAGAACAGGGGTTGTGTTCTTCGATGATCTGTTCGTAGATCTGAAGGAGGACTCTGTTCCTCTAGTCTCTCAGACTGGAGAGAAGAGGAAAAGGGTAAAGATGGTGGCTAGGCGCACCCGAACTCCAAGAACACGACCACCATCAAGTTCTAGCCCCTCTTTAACTCCCTCTTCTCCTCCTTCTCACCCTTCTCGCAAATCTGCGAGAATTGCCTTCAGATCAACACCCAGATCCTCCAAACCCTCTGTTCCTATCATCGAGGAGATTTCCTCATCTTCTGAAGGGGTCTCGAGCTCTGACTCTGAACACTCCACCTTCAAACAGGGGACACCGGTGTTTTCCGAGTCCTCTGACGATCAATCCCCTCCTAAACCAGCCACTAAGCCTGTTGTGAAGACCTCTCCGGCGAAAACACCCCTCAAGCGAAAGCCCAGAACAGCCCCCCTACCAGAAGCTACCACCTCTATTCCTGCCTCCAAACGCCCAAAGCAGTTCTCTCCCTCTCCTATGACTGACAAACATGCGCAGTTACTGAAGCGCAATGTCGTCAGGGCGAAGGTAGTATCTGTCAATTTTTTTGCGGAACAGGGTCTGGGGGTGTTCTTGACCAAGCTTCGCACCCAAGGCTGGCTTGACTTGTTTGCGAACACCCAGTTGGGGTGTTCTGTGCCTGAGTTGGCTGAGTTTTACGCCAACTGCAGAGTCACCGACGGGGTGGTGACAAGTTCAGTAAGTGGGCAAAGCATCCAGCTTGATGCGCCCACACTTAGGAAAATTCTAGGATTACCCTCACAAGGATTTACTGTGTATGTGAGGGAGGACAAAACAGCCCTGGAACCAGCCAGGCTCCTTGAGGTGTCAAAACGCCTTAGTCACAAACAGGGTCTGAAAACACCCTCCTCTGTAAAGAAGGGTGATCTCATCCCTCTCCACCAACTCCTTTTCATGTTCGTCATCAAGAACGTGATTCCAAGGGGTCAAGGGAGGAACGCAGCCAACCTTTTTTATCAGTGCCTGGTCGACCTGCTGGATAGGGAAGAACCCATTAATCTTCCGGCCATCATGATTCGCCACATTGGGCGAATTGCGAACACCACCCGGGCACATGATCTCAGATATGGGTTTCTTCTGTCAAGGGTGTTTGAGCACTTTGGGATAGTGCTCACACGGAGAGTAGCCGCCCAAACCTTTGATGAATTCGGGATTGATACTCTGCTTGGGTGTGGCTATGAGCTTGGCGGATCAGTCTCTAAACAGGGTCGTCGACCACCTGTTTCTGAGCAACCTCCCATCACGATCGAGGCTGTTCTTGAGGACAATGCTCGCCTCAAGGATGAGCTCTCAGCTGTCAAGGCTGCTCTTGCTGAGGAACAAGCTCTCTCTGCCAAGCGTCATGAAGACCTGCTTGCTCTTCTCTCCACCCTTGCCCCTAGCATTCCTCCTCTGCAAACAAAACCACCCTCTGCCCCCTGATTGTCAAGCCTATTCTTTGTTTTGTTTTTTTGTTTTGTATTTTGTTGCAATTGTACTGCCTTGATTATTAATGCAATATCTACTTGCAGTCTCTCTTGCTTGTTGTTTCTTATGCTTTATACGCTTTATATTATGTTGTTCCTCTTCTTATACTATGTTGTTCTTGTTTTTATGATGCCAAAAGGGGGAAGAAGAGTGAAAAACCAATTGACAAAACCTATTGATTAAATATGCGAATGAAGGAGAGTGAAAACCTATTGAACAAGGGAATGAATGAACCTGACCTTGACTTACGTGGATCCCTATCAGCATTCATTTTTTGTGTTGTTTTGTCAATATGGTTACTTAGTTTGTCATCATCAAAAAGGGGAAATTTGTTGAGTTATTTTGATTAAGTTTTGATGATAACAAATCCAAGTGTAAAAATTTGTCCAAGTAATGTTGCTCCAAACACGATCTCCAAATAGGCCTAGCTGGTGTTTTCTTTTTTATATTAACTGGTTTGCTACATGTGAGAACAAGTCTTTAAAACAGGTTCTACTTGGTGATTCTATATTAAGAACAACTCGATTGTAAAGCATGTTGTTCCTGGACTCTAGCAAGATCAACTCGATGTAAAGCATGTGGTTCCTAAACTCTAGTAATGCAAAGAACAACCCCAGCAAACAAGGTGGCCTTGGTGTTCACAGCAGCTCTACAAATCTTGGACAAGATAACTGATTCAAAACAAGAAGTCTTGAGTATATAGGTTTTATTTATTTAGACTCTTGTTAATATGCCAATATTGAAAATGCTTTTAAACACCTCTTGAATCGGTATTCGCACTAAGTACTTCAGAACACCAGTTGCAAACAACCCTGCAAACAGGGTGCCTAGGGTGTTTCTGAACTGAAGTGGCCATACCCGGTTATCTTTGAAAATTCATTTCAGTTGGCCAAGATCTCCAGTATACCTTCCTTAAACTCTAAGGTTGCTATTTTTCTGGAAAAGATATTTCTTGAAAATATTGTGGGAGATTTGCTAAAATAGGTTTTTGGGAATTTGCCAAATCTAAAAGATTTTCTTTGCCCATATTTTCGGATTTGATAAAAATCCCAAAGCTGAAGATTTCTGGTTGCTTTTTGAATCTTCTTCACGGCTATGAGAAGATAAGGGTTATCTCTTGAGATAACAAATCCCTTATAACTTGGAAAAACTTGCCACTAGCCGTTGGGAATATTTCTCTTGAAAATCCTTTTCCAAACTTAGCTGATTTCTTCTCTTCTCCTTGGTTTTTGACCGTTGGGTTTTTGTGCATAAAAGCTCAGCTCTTTCGCCCCCACAATACACTGTGACATTGAGAGAAAAAGGGAAGAAAAGAAAGCAAAGAGTGAAAACTTGGAAACACACAACATATAGGAAATTTCAAAAAGAGGTTTTTCTAGAAGAGTTTTTTTAGCTATTCTTGAGAAAAGAAAAACCAACTCAAGTTGTGTTTCAACCAAGATTTCGATATATTGGCATAATAGGATCTTCATTGTACTTTACATCTGCTTAGTAAGAAGCACCCCAGTAAGGTGTTTGTTGACCTTGATCTCAGATCAGTCAAAAGTGAGTGAGTGTGTCCTAGTCGTGTGGACTTTGGACGTGTCCTATCTGGTGAGATTTGGACGTGGTGTAATCTGCCTTAGAGAAGGAGATTACGTGGTTGCAAGGTTGTAACAAGGTGTGTTACAATTGTAATGAGTTAAGCCCGGTTTAGTGAAGTGATTAAATCCTACACGAGGTAGGTCGTGGTTTTTCACACCTCAGTTGGGCTAGAGGTGTTTTCCACGTAAAAATTGTGTGTGCTATATTTTCCGCATTTATCTTGGTGATTTTCGCATTTGCTATATCTGAGAACACCCTTTGCAAACAAGTCATAGGGGTGTTTGTTTCATTTACAACGCGAAAATCAGACACCACAATTCACACCCCCTCTTGTGGTAGAATACTCACTAATTCAACAACATGGTATACCCATTTGCAACTTATGGGTTTCTTACTGTAGGGAAGGTCTACAATAGACCAAGTGTGGTTATGCTCAAGAGCGGCAATTTCTTCAGCCATTGTAGTACGCCAATTAGGATCCTTAATGGCTTCGTCAAAAGATTTGGGCTCAACGACCAGTGTTATAGTAGCTAAAAAATTTTGATTGAAGGGTGAGAAATTGTTAGTTGTGACATAATGTTCTATAGGATAACGTGTACCTGGGGATCCTTTTGAATGCAAGTGTGTAGAAGAGGAGGAAGAGCTCGCAGGCAAGGAGTCAATGGGTCATGCACTGTACGACAAATAATCACTGAATTTGGTGGGCTGCCGAATGGGTCGAAGTGACTTCTGTGTGCAGGCTTCATCAGCAGGCGCAAGTGGGCAATCTGCTGGGCTAGGTTGAGCAGATATAGGAGTTACTGGGTTGTTTGTAGCGGCAGATTCCAACTTTGGGACTGTCTGAGTCGATCTTGGGTTGAGTTGCACTGGCCCAGCAGATGACAATGTGGGTGGACTTGGGAGAAGGTGGTTAGGTAGCCCGTTAGCTCGATGTAAACCACGCCGAGTTGATTCTGGGATGGGCTGCTCACTCCCCCTCACTTCGTACTGCTCAACAACTAGTGTACTGCTCCCCCTTGCTTCGTGTTGGGACTCATCTTATAATGTTGCTTCTGGTGACACACAATTGGTATCATCACAAAACCATGTCTCCAGGACATTTTAGGTCAGGTTTAGGTGATGCACTTGGGTGAGCATGCTACTCAAAAGGAAAAATATTTTCATGAAAAATTACATCCCGACTTAGAAGAATTCTTGGGTTTCTAAATCAAAAACCTTCCAACCTTTTTGTCCTAATGGATAACCCAAAAACACTCATTTTCTTCCTCGATGGGCAAATGTGTCCTTGTTTCATTTACTATGGACAAAACACAAAGTACCAAACACCTTGATGGAGTCATATGAGGGTTTTTGATGATAAAGTACCTCATATGGTGTCTTCCCATTCAACAACTTTGTGGGTGTTCGATTTATCAAGTGGGCGGCCGCAAGTAGATACCCTCGCCAAAATTCTGTGGGCAAATTAGCTTGGAAAAGTAGGGCTCTAGCTACATTCAAAATATGTCAATGTTTACGCTCGACTCTTCCATTATGTTGGGGTGTTTCAACATAACTACTTTGACATATAAACCTGTGTTCACAATAGAATTTTTGCGTGGGTTTAGAGGTAGACAGATCCATTGTTACTTCGTACAGTTTTGACATTATGCCCAAGTTAATTTTTGACCATGACAATGAAATCTTTTAGGAGTTGGGTTGTCTCACCCCGATCACACATCAAATAAACCCAATTACCCCGACTGGCATCGTCTACTATGGTTAAAAAATAATGAGCCCCACAAGATGATGATTCCCGATATGACTCCCATATATTTCAATGAATGAGTTCAAAAACACACTCACCTTTATTGCAGCTTATGGGAAAACGGTTTCGAGTTTGCTTTGCCTGACAAACAAATGTCACACACTTCTTTGTTTTTATCAAAAAGTACGTCTAAACTACTAGATAATGAAACCAATGTCGCAAAGGATGGATGGCCTAGCCTCTTGTGCCACAAACTCATAGAATTAACCGCATTGATTTGCTTTCCTTAAAGAAGTAGACTCCTCTTTGTTCATCCGCACCAATCGGAATCCTAAAAATACGGTCCTGCAAGACACAAAATTTTTGAAAGAATATCACACTACAATACAATTCCTTGCTTAATTTTGCAATAGAAATAAGATTGCATTTTAACGATGGAACATATAAACATTATGTAATTTGATTTGATCATTCAATATTACGAATCCTTCTTTGCTAGCAAAGGCAAATGCTCCATTTGGCAACCCAATTGAGATTAGGAAAATATGCTTCACATCTTGTATTAAGTTCAAATCTCCCGTCATATGGCATGATGCCTCGCTGTCAAACATCAAAGTATCGATACTTGAGAGTCTTTCACAATTGGGTTTTGGGCTTTCAATAAGGCTGAGGAGTCCCTAGATTTGATCTTGGTCAAGCTCGCCAGGCTTGATTGTGGAGTTGACCCTTCACTGCCCGTCTGCCAAGGTTTAGCCAAAGATATTTCAGTGGCTAGGCCTAAATCGTCTATGTTCTGGGCCTAGACTGAGTAGGCAGATTCTCGCCCAGACCTTCTGCTACGCCCACTGTTTGTTCTTCCTCCTCAGTAGCTTTCGCGTCCGCAGTTTCCGTGTCCTCCCGCCACGACTTCCCTAATTTTGTGGATATCCGACTACTTCGTAACAATTGGCTATCCTCATGTCCACGATGACCACAATGTTTGCATGACGGTCTCTCATTTATTTGTTCTCTTGACGTGAATGCAACCATATTTTCGGATCTAAGGTCTCGTGCCAACATAAGGTTTTTGTAATTTTCTTCTTGAGTGATCATGTTAAAAATAAAATCAATAGAGGGTAGTGGCTCTAGTGTGAGCACTTGACTATGAATTGTTGAGAAAGTTTCATCATTTAATCCCATCAAAAATTGATAATTTTTCTCTTCAATCATCATCTTGACAACCTTAGTTGCTTATTCTGTGCTCACGCTTTCCACACGTACATTGTGGTATTTTTACGTGATTTTCTAACTTACTCTGCATCTCCATTAATTTAGAATAAAATTCTACCACCTCAAGACCACCTTGCTTACATAAAGCAAAATCTGTCTTTAGTTGGTGAATTTTGGGAGCATTAGCTATGGCGTAATGCTTTCGTAGATTCTCCCACATCTCATAGGTTGTTTCAGCATAGGCCATGCTGTTGTTGAGTTTTGGATCAATCACATTTATGATCTAGGAACATATCATCGAGTTGACCATCTCCCATGCATTCAACTTGATAAGACCTTCTTCCTTCTTTGGTGTTGATTTTGTTAGGGTTCATGTTATGAATCCCAATTTCTTTGCGGATCTCAAAGTTGTTCGAATAGCTTTCTGCCATAAATCATAATTTTTGCTATTGAAGATCACCGAAGTGATTACCACTCTAGGACCATCTGAAGGATGAAGGCAGTGTGGGGATTAGTTTTCAATTACAAAACTCTTTCCTCCACTCATGGCTCTGATAGCATATAGAAAACTAAGTATATAGAGGAATTTGAAGAGAGAAAACTGTAGACATAAACGGCATAAGCATGTTGCCGTGTGTATTGATTTTCCCTCTACCTCACTCTTGCAAAATCATTCACCCTATTTATACAGAAGTAACTCTATCATACTATAACTTGGTGAACAAAAATAAGAGGTTAACTCAAATACAACCACTACATAAAGTATCTAAAAATTATCCAAGTTTTATTTTCCTTAATAATGCATGACATGGAACAACTCAATCACCACTTTAATTGCGGACTTATCTCACCTTTTAATGGCACTGTTCCTTTTGAGAATAATGATATAAACATAATTTACCATCTAACCATCTCTTATCAAATTTCATGCATCTTATCGTTCAACATGATAGGCATTCACTTTGTCTATTGTATTGGCTGAATTTGACTCAATTAAAGTATCTTCTGAAGTACACCTAACTATGACCTCTCTACGTCTACTCTTTTTGATTACATGTCCCTTCCATGACCCTCTTCTAACCCTCGATCACTTTATTGAGATTGCAACTTTTTCAGTATGAACAACCCACTCCGAAAAACACACCTCCCTTGTCTCCCCCTACCTCCATTCTTTATCCTCCCTCCCCGATTCTATTTTCCTCTAGCTCACTGCCACTAGTGGACTCATCGGTGATCAGCAACCCTAGTGATGGGGGGTGCAGTCATCAGACAATCTACTAGTGGTGTGAGCGGGGTGACTAGATATGTGTTGGTGATTGCAATGGTGAGTGAGGGTTATGTATTTTCATTGAAAAAAAAAAGAATTAGTAAAAAATAATGCAGAAAGGGCAAAATAATCTTTTGGGATTAAGTTACCAGTAAATATTAAGGTCAAGATGCCAAAAAATTAAGTAAAAAACTTAAAATTATAAAAACTAAAGTCAATTACCTGAATCTCAAGAGTTCCATATGTACATCCTAAGTCACTAATAGAAACGCAAATAGAGACAAACAATGCCTTCCAAAAAAACCACTCTAACCAACCCAACCCCACGCCAACGTTACATCATCTCCGTGTTTAGGTTTACCAATTACACCGTAATACGTCACGTGCTATTTCGGCAGCATTTTATTATTGCCCAGAATGCTAACATCACATTATGGTGATGTATAAACTACAGGGCAACAATTACGGCCATTATATATTTTGCAAACACTGCATGGCATCTCATGATTGAATGCTGAAGATCCCTAAGTAACAGACGATGAGCCCAGTGTGAAAAAAGGAATAAAGATATAGCGAGCTCTGCTTGCATTTGTATTGAATGGATTCTGGATCCGATTTCCAGCTCGGATGGCTTGATTAGGTTCTTCTTTTCAATTTGCTTAGTCTTCTTT
>JACYFF010002017.1:5993989-6011100 GCA_017589665.1 Selenicereus undatus | reverse complement strand
ATAATAATAATAATAATAATAATAATAATAATAATAATAATAATAATGATAATGGTAATGATAATGATAATGATAATAATAATTGATTCCGGACGAAATCTCTGAAGTACGGTTGATGATGACGTGGGATGAAGGAGCGGGTTTATCTGACAGCTGGCGCACAACACCTGACGTCCCCTTTTTAGAACCGCCCCACCTGCAAAAAGGGCAACCCCCGGTTGTGGACCAGAGAACACCTCTCTGATGGTCAAGTCAATTCTAGATTCGAGTCAATGGTCAAAAGAGAGAGAGAATTCAGAGTATCTATCTGCCAACCCTTTTCCCGATGTAGGTAGATGACTATTTATAGTCATTTCAGAAAAAATGGCAAAACAGTAATCTTACCTGAGGTGCCCGTGTGGGCCACCGGTCTTGGTATGGAAGGGCCCTAGGGGGGCCCTAGGGTTGCGTCTTAGGGCCCCTTATCCCAGACATGGGCCTGAGGAAGCCCCCAGGGAAGGCCCATTATCCCAGATATAGGTCTGGTCAGGGGGTCCGACTTGCTTAGGCCCATTTGGAAAATAATTCAATTTTTTCTCAATCACTTAGCCCCCCATATTTTACCTGTAAGTCGGGCCAGGTAAGTGGTCAAGTAGAATTTGGAACACTGTCAATGGGCGGCATGCATCCCGAGTGCTTCGAAAATTGGGCTCATGTAACAGATGGTCCGAGAGCCACTGTCCATAGCTTCATAGGTTTCGAGGCCTAGACGACAGCTTTATGAAACTGCCTTTTCCTCTACTATAAAAGGCAGTTATTAGGGGGAGGGTATTCCATCCATCCTTATTCAGCAATAATAGTTATTCTGTGTTCATGACTTTCCCGTGCTCTCTTGATAATAAGGCGATGGTTGAGTATGTCACTCGCCATTTTGCGTGGGACTGACGCGGGTTGCCTTGCCCCTGTCGCCTCTCCCGAAAGACTTTCAGGCTTTATGTCCGAGCTTTGAACTGACTGTGGATTAGGAGGCCGATGAGTACTACGAACTCCTTGAGCTGCTTAAGGTGATCTTTTACGTTATGCTTCTAAACGAGGCCGAAAGGATGGGGGTCTTGCAAGGATGAGATCTTCATTCTTTGGAGTCAGCACTCATGGTGCTTCGTTGGAACACCTTCGAGGCTTGTGTTTGGCTGTATGGTGACCGGATTTACGAGGCTTGATTCCGTCCAAAGGCTAGATTGGGGGAGAGTATGAGAGCTAGTTGACAAGAAGAGGACTCAGAAGTGGAGCCTAAGGATGCAAGCTCAGCCCATGACAGGGTGACCTCCTCCTAGTATGATGACGAGTAGGGGTGGAAGCCGTTAAGCCTAGGAGTGCGCGGCCTGCCCCTACTAGGGCTCTTACTTTTCTCTTTCCCCCTTTTCTCCCTCCTTTTTTTTTATGTATTGTCTATCCCAACAGTAATAAAAAGGCTATGCTTTTTTATCCTTCTATATTGTCGCTACTTTGCTCGTATTAGTCTCGATTTGTACTGATTGGACCACGTGTTTGAGGTAGATTGGCCATTAGGCTTTGGGGAGGTTATTCCGTCTCCAGCTTTTCCTAACCCCCCTCTATAAATGCAACTTCATTCTTCTACGTAAGATGCTCGGGCATTCATCTTTTCAGAGGAAGTGGTATACAGAATAGAGAGAGAGAGCGACCGGTACACCTGTTCTCCCTTGTTATTATGGCGTTCCCTCCTATTTACAACACCAAGGAGATGGTCGATTACGTGAGAGAGTCCTTTGTCTAGCTCTGAGGAGTGCTTCGCGTCCGCCTCGTCTCCTTCCCGAAGACTTCCACGCCCTTTGCCCACGATTTTCGTTGTCTGAAGCTGAGGGCGCAGTGGCCGATTATGGGCTCCCTGAAATGGTACAAGCGACATTTTCTGCCATGTTGCTGAATGAGGCCGTCGAGCTGGACGTAGCGCACGGTTTTACGGCCGAGGGTGAGAGCTGCCCTGGTGGGTCTAAGGTGGTCGACCTTCAAGGTTTGGATGAGCTGTGTCGATCACGTACCGAGAGTAGCGCAGCTCCAGCGCCCGACGATGAAGTGGAAGTCCAGGATCCCCTAGACGACCAAAAAGGAGGCTCTGGATCGAACGACCCCTCGGCCCCCTCCAGTGATGAGGAATAGCCTTAGTTTTGTTTCGCATCTTCTCTTGTATTGGTCCCCCTTTGATAATAAAAGATATTTCTCTGATACGACGAATCGTCTCTTTTTCGCTTTGAATGATACTCCATGTTGCATGATTTAGCTTTAAATAATGCTTGTGTTTGCTTATTTAGGGCTTGAGGGCCCGTTGTCCCCTGAAGGGGCTAAGGGTGGACTGGCCGGCCATGAGGCCGTGTGTTGGGACCCTTAGCCCCCACTGGGGCTGAGAATGTAGCGGTTGACCATAGGGCCAGGCTGAAGAGTGTAGTGACCGGCCGTAAGGCCCTGCTTTGGGACCATTAGCCCCAATTGGGGCTAAGAGTGTAACGACCGGCCAAAGGCCATACTCAAGGGCCCTTAGCCCCATTTGGGGCTAAGAATGTAGCGATCGGCCATAAGGCCGTACTTTGGGACCTTAGCCCCTATTGGGGCTAAGAGTGTAGCTACCGTCATAAGGTCGTGCTTCTGGGACCCTTAGCTACCATTGAGGCTAAGAGTGTAGCGACCGGCCATAAGACCGTGTTCAAGGGCCCTTATCCCCCATTGGGGCTAAGAGGGTAGCGACCGACCATAAGGCCGTACTCTGGGACCCTTAGCCCCCATTGGGGCTAAGAGTGTAGCGACCGGCCATAAGGCCGTATTTTATGACCCTTAGCCCGCATTGGGGGTAAATGTAGCAACCGGCCATAAGGCCGTGCTTTGAGACCCTTAGCTCGCATTCTGAGAGTATAGCGACCGGCTATAAGGTCGTGCTCTGGGACCCTTAGCCCGTATTGGGGCTAAGAGTGTAGCAACCGGTCGTAAGGTCGTGCTCTGGGAGAACAAGAACTATCTATGAGTGCAAAAGTGGCCATCATGGGTTGCTGATTTTATTACTTGTACTCAAAGTGTACATATTAGTTGGAGAGAAAGAGAGACATGAGCCTAAGTGTAGTACTTCCTCAGGTTGCTGCTATGCCAGGTTCGTGGTATGGGGGAGCCAGTGACGGTCTCAAGGCGATATGTCACAGGGCGGATTTGAGAAGCAACTTTGTACTGGCTTTCCCAGTTGGCTGTTAGCTTTCCATGTTCTCCCGCTCGTGCGCTAGCCTCCATGCGCTAAAGGACGAGGTCTCCCACCTGAATCGACTGTAATCGCACCGCGCGGTTGTGCAGCCGCTCGATACGAAGTTTGTAGAGAGTTTCTCGAAGGACAACATCGCCTCGGACTGAGGGGAGAAGGTCAAGAGCTTCGCGGAGCGCTGCATTATTCAGCTCCTCTTAGAAAGTAGTTAGCCGATGAGTGTGAAAGGCGACCTCTACTGGTAAAATAACTTCAGAACTGTAAGCTAGCATGAAAGGGGTTTCACCAGTAGTGGTTTTCTTAATGGTGTGGAGAGACCATAGGACGCCATGCAATTCGTCGACCCACTTTCCCTTTACATCGTCAAGTTTCTTCTGTAGGTCATGGAGGGTAGACTTATTGGCCGCCTCGGCTTGGCCATTGGTCTGAGGATGAGTCACAGCCGTGAACCGTGCCTAACAGCCGAAATTGGTCAGATAGTCTGTGAGCTTGCTGGCATCGAATTGCCAGCCGTTATCAAAGATAATGGCCCAGGGGATGCCGAAACGGGTGATGATGTTTCGCCAAATGAACTTCCGCACCTCAACGGTTGTTATAGAGGCTACGACCTCAGCCTTTATCCATTTGTTGAAGTGATCGACTGCCACAAAGAGATACTTACGCTGTCTCGTAGCTTTGGGGAAAGGACCGAGGACATCCATTCCCTATGTGGCGAATGGTAGGGGACTGACAAGTGGTGTCATGGGTGTGGAGGGAACTCATTGGATAGGGGAGAACCTCTAGCATTTGTCGCAAGTCCGCACTAACCTCATGGCATCCTCCCGCAGGCTGGGCCAATAGTAGCCAATTCGGATTGCCGTGATGGCTAAGGCACGACCCCAGCATGTGTACTGCACATGCCTTCATGCAACTCATCCAATATCTTCTTCCCTTCCTCCGGGGTTACACAGCGTAAGAAGGGACGGGCAAAAGATCTTTTGTATAGGATCCCCTCATACAGGATAAACCAGTTCGACCTCTTGTTCACCTTGTCCGCTTCTTTGGGATCTGAGGGCAGGGTACCATCAGCGAGGTACGCGCGGATGGGATCTATCCATGTCGAGCTCCTGTCTGACCATAGTACCTCATGCGGATTGATGCTCCTCTCCATGAAGGTCTCCCACTGAATGTTTTTAGGCTTCCCGTCATCGGAAGAGCTTGCTAATTCAAACAGGGATTTGGCTTGTCGGTTCTCCGATCGGGGTATGTGCGTGATTACAAAATATTTTAGCAGCTTAGTGGCTTACCGTACCCTTTGAACATAGGCGGCCATAGTGTCGTCCTTTGCTTCATATGTGCCGTTGAGCTGACTAACGACTAACTAGGAGTCAGAGAAGGCTTGGACGGAATCGGCTCCCCCAGTGTAACATAGCTCTATCCCCCCGAAGAGGGCTTCGTGCTCAGCTTCATTATTGGATGCCTCAAACATGAGCTTTAAAGCAAGCTCATACAGCGCCCCATTGGGACTTTCAATGATGAGGCTGACACCACTCCCATCCTTAGTGGACGAGCCATCCATGTATAGGTTCCAGGGTCGTGGGCGTGAATCCCCTTCCTCTGCAGGCGTCGTGCTCTCGGCCAAAAAATCAGCCAACGCCTGGGCCTTGATGACCTTCCGTGGTTCGAAGGCCAGGTCATAGGAGGAGAGTTCGACGGCCCATTTCAAGAACCTCCCCGAGGCGTCTAGCTTCTGAAGGACGTTCCTCAAGGGCTGATCTATTAGGAATAAGATCATGTGAGCCTTGAAGGAGGGCCTCAGCTTCTGGCTGGCCACCACTAAGGCATACGCGAATTTTTCAATGAGAGCGTAGTTCACCTACACCCCTACCAAGGTGTGGCTTACGTAGTACACAGGGATCTGCTCCTTTTCCTGTTCGACCATGAGAACAGCACTGACCGCGTGCTCTGAGATAGCCAAATATAATACAAAGACTTCCCCTTCCAGGGGACTGACAACCTTGGGTAATTGGGCCAGGTAGGCTTTTAACGCCTGGAAGGCCTCGTCCACCTATTGGTCCCAAGTGAAATTTGCCTGCTGTTTTAGGACACAGAAGAACGGTTGGCACTTATCCGCATACCGAAACATAAATCTACCCAAAGCGGCTATGCAGCCGGTTAGACGTTGCACATCTGTTATATTCCGGGGCGACTTCATGTCGAGGACAACCTGGATTTTGTCCGGGTTATCTTCGATTCCGCGGCTACTAATCATGAAGCCAAGGAATTTACCTGACCGCACCCCAAAGACACATTTATTGGGGTTAAGCTTCATGCTGAACGCCCGTAGTATGTCAAACGTCTTTTGCAGGTCGTTGCCATAATCCCCCTCAGTCTTGCTTTTGACTATCATATCGTCAACGTACACTTCCATGGTTTGGCCAATGAGGGGCTCGAACAGTTTGTTCACCAAGCGCTGGTACGTGGCCCCTACGTTCTTTAACCCAAAGGGCATCATTCTGTAGCAGTGGAGGCCACGGTCAGTTATGAACGCAGTCTTTTCTTGATCCTATGGGCAGAGAGGTATCTGGTGATACCCCGAGTAGGCATCCATGAAACTCAATAAGGCATGTCCTGCCAACTTGTCAGTTTTTAGCAACGGGTAGTTATCCTTTGGGCAAGCCTTATTCAGATCCGTGAAATCCACGCACATTCTCCAAGTTTCGTTGGGTTTCTTAACTAACACCACATTCGAGATCCAATCAGGCTATTGGCATTCTCGAAGGAACCCAGCTTCTAGCAACTTCTATACCTCAGCGTTGGCTGCGACCGCTCTTTCTGGGCCTATGTGGCATTTCTTTTGGATGACCGGCTGGTGGTAAGGGTCCACGTTCAGCCGGTGTTCCATCAAAGTCGAGGCAATGTCGGGCATTTCTTCAAGTCCGAACACGAAGACGTCTTTATACTCCCGTAAGAGGGAGAGCAGTTACTGTCGATTAGGGGATGTGATATCTTGACCCAGCTGAACGGTGCGCTCAGGCTGCTCTTCATCAAGCGATACTTGCTCCACCTCGCCCATTGCATTGGGCCAAAGCCACGGGGGTTCCACTGAGGCGAGGGTATGGATGACCAAGGCTTTCGGGACCATGGGGGCTGGTCCAGTCTTCGTCTGCTTATCCGCCTGGGGCAGACAATCTGGTCTGTGCTCCCTCGCGCGCTCTACCAAGGGCTGAATGCTCACCAAATAACATTCCCGAGCCGTTCATTGGTCCCCATGCATTTCCCCAACGATGCCATCATCAGCCTCGAATTGAAGCTAGAGGAGGTATAGAGCGATGACGACCTTTACCTTGTGAAGGGTTGGCTGCCCCAAGATCACATTGTAGGCCGTGGGTACGTTGACGACAAAAAAGTCAACCTCCAGGTTCTTAGGTTTAAGCTTGTTACCAAAGCGCACCGGAAGTCGGATCATCCCCGTAGGACTCACTTCTTGTCCGCCAAAGCCCAAGATAGGGTGCACCAAGGGGATGATATCTCGTCCGGTGTACAAAAGCTTTTTGAGACAATCCCAGGTTATGATGTCAACTGAACTACCCATGTCGATCAGAATCTGTCTAACAATAGCGCTTGCTATCTTCATTTCAACAACCAGGGTTATGGGGGGAGGCGAGCTGCGTGACTTCTTTTCCGCCAAACACCACTGTGGGAACCGTTACGCGGGGTCCCTGCTCCATGGCAAGCACCTGTTGTGCGCTTCTGAGCCGAGCTTTCCACGCCGACCGAGTTATCCCTTTCACATAACCCCCGACTATAGTGGCCACGACCTCCGTCGAGCACTACTCATCCCTTGGCTGGGGTTGAGCGGGCTCCTGCTCCCGTCGAAAGAAGTACGGTCCCCTCTTCAGGAACCGATCAATCTGACCCTTATCTGCCAATTTGTGAAGGCCTTCTTCAGCTCTTGGCACTTGGTCGTGGTGTGACCACTCTGCTCGTGGAACTCACAATATTTTCGGACGTTCTACGACTTAGGAGGTGCGCTCATAGGAGGCGGTCTTTAGAGCATGTGGTGTCCTCTAACCTCCATGAGGATGCTTCTGGCATTGGTGGTGAACCGGGGATCAGCCACCTCGAACTGCAACCTCTTTTCACGAGAGACGGGGTTTTTGTCTCCAAGATTAAAGTTCTTCTTCCCTGGGATCCTACCCTTCTTCGCGACGTCAGAGCTGCCAGCAAAGATCTCAGTGACGCAAATGAAGTCCGAGGCCTTCCTGAGGGCTTCAGCCAACGTCCTTTCCTGCTGTTCAGCTAATGAAAACTTGAAGAGGCCGCTCTTGAAACAGTTCAAGAAGAAGGTGTAGGCCACCCCGTCCTCCAAATCTGGAATCAGTACCGCCTCCTGGTGGAAACGCTTGACAAATTCGACGAGGGACTCTTGCGGCCCCTGCTTAGTCTTTGACAGGTGGATGCTGGTCCTCCTTTCCTTACGACTAGTGATGAATTGGCTAATGAACTTCTCAGCCAGTTCTTGGAAACAAGTGACGCTCCCCGGAGGCAAACCATTGAACCAAGACCGCGCCACTCCCTTTAAGGTGGCAGAAAAATAGCGGCAGTACACGGCATCGTCTACATCTTGCACATACATCTGTGCCTTGTAGACCCCTAGATGCTCTTCAGGGTCTGTCGTCCCATCATAGAGGTCTAGTGTGGGCATCTTAACTTTCCCACAGCAAGGAGCATTAATTATTTCAGCGCTGAACGGGGTGGAGAAGGGGAGAGTGGTCGACCGAGCAGCCATGCCCGACACCTTGATAGGGGTTTCAGGCTGACGCTCGACCTCAATGACAGAAGGTCTCGCCCTCTCTTGTCCATGCCTTGAAGATCTAGGGGGAGACAGGTACGCTTCTGTCGGACGGGGAGCTCCGGGCTGGACTGGCCCCTGCCAAAGACCTCCCCTCGAGACTTGGAGGTCTGTTCTTACTCCTTGTACCAAGCGGTCCGCCAGGAATGGGTTGCATAGGGCGTGGAAGCAGTCGTTGATTAGGCCGTTGCCCCCTGCGTTTGACGGTCAGTTGGTCCCACTGCCACGCGTCGACCTAGTGCCTCCGCATAAGGCCGACTATTCTGATTTGATCGAGACACTTTTTGTCCCGCTCCGTGTAACCGGGGGATGGTATTCGTTCCGGTCGATGGGAAGGGTCACCACCGTGAGCCGGTACGTACTCAAAGTGGAGAAGGGGCCTGGCCGAGTTAGCCGCCTACATGGCTCTTCTGACCTGTTCTGAAACCTGGGGAGTGATGGCATCTGTCATGGTGCACATGAAGTTTTTCAGAGTGTCCACCGTGATGTACACCTCTCGTTTAGGAGGAGATGGGCTAACCGCTCAAGGGCTCGCCCGTGAACTCTCCGAAGCGCCCTGCACCTCAGGAGGCGCGGAGGTATTACCCGCGGGGGCTTGATCCCTGCGAGTCCGCGCCCGTGTTGCCTTGCTCACTACCATCGCTATCGTTCTTTCCCTACAGACGGCACCAATCTGATTCCGGACGAAATCTCTGAGGTACGGTTGATGATGACGTGGGATGAAGGAACGAGTTTATCTAACAGCTGGCGCGCAACACCTGATGTCCTCTTCTTATAGCGGCCCCACCTGCAAAAAGGGCAACCCTGGGTTGTGGACTGGGGAACGCCTCTCCGACGGTCAAGTCAATTCTAGATTCGAGTCAATGGTCAAAAGAGAGAGAGACTGCAAAGAGAATTCAGAGTATCTATCTGCCAACCCTTTTTCCCGAGGTAGATAGGTGATTATTTATAGCCGTTTTGGAAAAAATGGCAAAACAGTAATCTTACCTGGGGTGCCCGTATGGGTCGTCGGTCTTGGTATGGAAGGGCCCTAGGGGGAGCCCCTAGGGTTGTGTCTCAAGGCCCCTTATCCCAGACATGGGCTTGAGGAAACCCCCAGGGAAGACCCATTATCCCAGATATAGGCATAGTTAGGGGGTCCGACTTGCTTAGGCCCATTTGGGGAAAAATTCAATTTTTCCTCAATTAATCAATCAATCAATCAATAATAATAATAATAATAATAATAATAATGGTAATGGTAATGATTTTTTTTTATCAGGAAAAAAGAAATTATATTAACAAAAGAATGGATGCAAAGATAGCATTGTACAATTAGCTATGTACAGCCCAAGTGCATCAAATCCACAAAATCTAAGAGATCTAGAGGAGAGTTACAAACGTTCCCTTTGTCCCAAAAATAGAGTGCCTTGATAAAATAATCTTTAAAACATTGAAGTGGCATCTCCTCATCCTCAAAGACTCTTCCATTCCTCTCACGCCAAATGCTCCAAAAAATTGCATGAGGAAATAATCTTGCAATCTTCACCTTGGCTTTTCTACCAAAAGAGCCCTCCCATGCATAGAGATGTTCCAAAATAGATTTGGACATGACCCAAGAAACTCCCAGGCAACTGAAAGCTAGATCCCAAAGAGCTCTTGCAAACGGACAATGAAGCAATAAGTGTGCCACCGATTCTGCAGTAGCCTTACATAATGGGCACCCATTCACCAAGATCTTACCCCTCTTTTGCAAATTATCAAACGTCAAAATGCTGTCATGGGTAGCCTCCCAAACAAAAAAGGACACTCTAAAAGGAGCCAGAGAACTCCAAATGAGCTTCCATAGAAAAGGCCTTCCTCGTAAATGCCAAGAAGCAGAAGGCACAGAGGCAAGTCTCAAATAATAGGATTTCACCGTGAAGCTCCCTTTGGGATTGAGATCCCATTTGACTAAATCAAGAAGGGATTGCCTGATGAGCATCCCATTCAGCTTCCTTAGCAAGCTTAAAAGGGAGGCGACATCCATTAAGGTATCTGGAGTAAAAATAGGTGACCAAATGCACGAACCCGACACATTATCGCAATACTCAGCCATAGTAGCGTCTTTATTCTCCGCTAGCGCAAAAAGAGAAGGGAAAAGGTCCCTCAACGGGACACCTTCACACCATCGGTCATGCCAAAACAAAATGGTAGAGCCAATACCCACTTCAAAAGATAGATAAGAGACAAATGTATCCCATCCTTTACAAATAAATCTCCACAGGCTAACCCCATAGGGGCCGTTTGGTCTAGACGGAAACCACCCACGTCTCTCCTCCCCATACTTTGAACATATCACCCTCCTCCAAAGGTTGGACTTCTCATTCATGAATCTCCATAGCCACTTGCCCACCAATGCCTCATTAAAGAGTTTTAGGTCTCTGACTCCCAACCCTCCTTCTGATACGGAAAGCTTAACAACGTCCCATCTCACCAGATGACACTACTACTACTACTACTACTACTACTACTACTACTACTACTACTACTACTACTACTACTACTAATAATAATAATAATAATAATAATAATAACAATAATAATAATAATAATAATGATAATGGTAATGATAATCATAATCATAATCATAATAATAATGATGATAATAATAACAATAATAATCATAATAATAATAATCATAATAATAATAATGATAATAGAGGTTATTAAAAAGATTGATCTTACTTTAGGTTAGTAGTACCGTCCTGCTTATTGTATTTATTTTTTACTGAAATGATAGATGCAAGGTAATTCGGACAACCATGCCAGAATTGCCAAAATTGGAGTGAGCCAGCATTGAGCTATATTTGACAGAAACATAACATGGGACCAAAGATTGTACGGAATTTGAACTTGTAGTACACAGTAAACACCGCCTCTAGTGAATAGTGATAGATGTGATACTTTCATATCTGCTGTCCACTCTCAAGTCAAGCATGGCCTAGTCCAAATTTCAACAGGAAATGCATTGAGTTGGCCCTCCAATTACAAGTGGTACACCATTGTGCTCGAAGCATGAAATCTTCTTATATTGAATGTGTATAAGAGTTCTGACAGGAAGACATAATCCAAATATCTTGTGCTATTGCAGCAAATTTGTGGTCATAGACTCACAATCAGAAACATGTAATGTTCTTCTGGCGTCAGAAGCACATCTCAGAAATACAACTGACTGCAGCAGCTCACATCTCAGCATCGAATTTATGTGCCTAAAATTCAGTTGGTTGGTATTAGAAGCTTTGAGCTTATGATTGTACATCGTGATTTCTCCATCCCTGTTGGCCGAAAGTAACGAACAATGTGTTCCAATTTATCTGTCTGATATCAACAAAACATCATTTTTCATAACATAAATAGCAGAAATTGTTAACTAAAATGGTCACTACCAACATTTAAAAGATACGAGATAAGATGCAAAAGAATCGCATTATAAAGTAGCTAGCATGATATATTCATGTATCATTTCCTTGTAAAACCGAAGTTCTGTGTATGATTCCTGCTCATTTGGATAATAAATCTATCCAACAAAAATTTGGGGTGAGCCCCTCAAAAGCGGTTGCTATGTCATCTGCTGTCAACACTGGTGACAAGGGAGACTAGTTCAAGGTTTTCAGGTTGTGGGGTTTCGGTGCTGTCTTCTTCTGTACTAGGAAGCGTAGATGGAAGAATGGCAGAATCAGAATGAGTGTTTGGTACTAAAAATAGGGCCAAAAGTGGGCAGATCCTCGCTATGTTACGGATCAAAATGGCAATCCAAAGATTGTCGAATCTTGTTCTTGTTATGTTCAAAACGTGGAGTAGGATGCCCCCGAACCATGATGATGTTGATGTCCCTACATTGTCAATTGACATGAGCAACGCAAAGAACGTGCCCTCAATGCCTGGGGGACAAAGCTTGGCGCTCAAAACTAGAAGTGGCATCCATTTGAGCTTTGTGATTAGTTGGGAAGCACATTCGTCAAGCACTGCAAAGAAATGATCTGGTATTCCGATCCACAAATTCATACGCAAGACCAGCATCAAATCCAGCATTCCAGAAAGCCCTAAGCAAAGCTGTGTCCAGAAACATAGACTTCGAAAGTCATGATCTTTTAGGGTGTACTGGTACAATATCGATCCCAATAGGGCACCAGCTGAGCCAATGGAGAGAATGTAGCCAACAAATTGCTGCACAGAAAGAACTGCAAGAATCAGGGGGATTCTTGTGCCTTAAATGATGAAATGAAGATGTGTGTGCGAGAGAGAGAGAGAGAGAGAGAGAGAGACACAGACTAGGATATTTAGCTGCCACTGGAATAGTATTTGATTTATCTTAATTTCTACAGAGAGATTTCTACATTTTCCCAGTTTCTCCTCGATTTTTTCCCTCAAAATTTCCACAGAACCCTATGCATATACAGGCTTGTTATCTTTCGTACAAATTTCTCCACATATAGTTCTCTAGTTTATTACATATTTCTACTTTTTTTGAAAATCTTGTCTTGCTTTTTTCATATTTCAAATGCACATGTCTTTGGGTTTATTTCTGAGTGCCTAGAAGACACATCTTATTAAGACAGATTAAGAGACCTAAGGCAGTACAATTACAGAAATAACTGCTTATACACTCCTTTCTTCTGCACCTCAAAGAGTCATTATAGGGAAATTCTTTCAGCTCTGAATTACAACAGATAATAAAGAAAAATGTCTCACAAAATGTCCTGCTTCTATATTCCTCTTTTCTCTATCAGAGAGCCATTATGGGTATTTTTTTTTTCAGCTCTGAATTACAACAGATATTAAAGAAACATGTCTCACAAGATTCCTTTTCTTTGCTTTGAAATGCAAACTTTCAGATCAAGGGTCCCAACCACAACTTGGTAGCTCAATTTTAGGAGTAAGGTTGCATACAGCTGGCTCCTATACGGGACTCTAAGGTGATGATTATAACTATGGTATAATATTGCTTGTTGCCATGCTTTTGTATGTTGTCAAGGATCATATATCATATGTTTGTGTGCCATATTCAGCAATGGACAGCCCAGAACAACACATTCAAGTGATGCTTGAACCATGTATTTTACCTGAGAAAAATGTGGACCTGCATCCGAATCAGTGTACCAGTAAAACATTCCTTCATAAATGTTGAAACTCAAAGCAAGAGATAGGTACATGTACAGACATGGTCGCCAAACGTGAGGCAATTTTAGCGCATGCCACATGGCTTTAGTTGCATCAACGAACTTCTGGCTGACCTGATTCGAAAGAACATAACTAAGATACTCTGACTCATGTAATCAATTTGATACCAAGTGAGGAAGATGGAGGCCGGCATACCTGACTGTATGAAAAGTTCACTGTCTGGGGTTCATTGAGTATTATCCCGACAAGAACCACAAATGCAAATGGGACTATCAACAAGCCATAGACACCCTTTTGTGCAAAATTGGGGAGAATGTCAGATGTAATAATGAGTGCCAAATGTGGAGGTGCAGTAAATTTTCTATCTGTACACAACTATCTACTTGAAATACAGAAATCTACCTGTGGGCCAATTGAATGAACCAACAGGCCACTGAAAAAGAACCCCAGAAGAGAACCCGTGGCGGAACTCAACGAACACAAGCTTTGCATGTCAGCTGCAAGATGTTGATGCTTGTTACTGCTCTGAGCGACACAGGCATCAACAGTGACATCGGCTATTGCAACCCCAGTACTCCCAGCAGTCAAGGACAGCACTGCTAAGAAGATGTGCAGCTTCTCATGCAGGGATATAAATAACATGGAGACTATTCCAAGAATACCTGAACACAATGCCCCAGAGGCAAACGATTTAAATAGTAGAACAAATGCTCTTTCAAGGAAAAGTCGATAAAATAGAACATCAACGGCAATTTCTATGTGGATACCATGATATCAAAATCCTTTGCCACTGATGACATTTGGTAAGAAGGGGTTCTACTGATCACTACTGTCATTGATAGGAGGACAAATACATTTGATCTCTGCGTCCACTAATCAAGAATGCCCTAAATTCCAACAACAGTCCGAGTGTGAATCCCACAGACGCAGGGTCAAGGGAAGTCCACGCATACGGAATCTTACTAGTGACAAGGATAAAGGCCAATGCAAGGGGAAATCCCCAATGCCATGGAGAGATAAGTTGATGATCAGTGGTGTTTCTGACATCTGGAAGTAACATACATCCAATTCTGCAGCACAAGATTTCCTTTCAAAAGTTTCCCCATCGCCTCCACTGGGTACAATTATATGGTATGCTGACTTTCACATCAACCATAGAGCTTCTTATCTTCCTAGAAGTCAACCATAAGGAACACACAACAATAGATCCACCAGACAATGTGTTTTACTTCTAGACTTACCACTCAATCCAACATTATCTCCTTCGTGTAGATTAAGCCTATATGATGGAACTATGAGTAGTTTGCCTAGAAGAAAAACTCAACCAATTGTCACAGTGAAGTAGCAAAATCCGTGAAGTATTTCATACTTGAAGAGGAAGAACATTACCTGCAAATATGAAGTAAGGCCGTCTCCGATATCCTAAAAGAGGGATCACATCTGTCATGAGACCCCAGAGAGGTTTGACCATCCAAGGAATTGAGGTGATTCCCTGGTATATTTGTGCTTCAGAAGGCTGCACTTTCTGCACATCCTTCATATAGTACTCAGTACCAACTCGATAAAGCGATCCCCCGACTCCTTGACTGACTCCATAGACAAGAATCACCCCCAACACAAAACTCCAATGTATCTCCGTGGAAAGCATTTTCAGCCAATTAAATGGAGCCCGCATGAAATCCCAGAGCCCAACTTTGGGCTCATTTTCCTCCATTTCCTCCTCTTTAGTTCTATGGTTTTCCTCTTCATACATGATGAACAACCCAAACACCAAACAAACCTGCAACTACCCACCAAGAGATTTATCCTTGCTAGGCTAGATACTGTGATATTCCACCAGCATATGGTCAATAATATTAAAAACACCAAGATTTCACAATCCGTTCTGAGAAATCAGTATTCCCACACCTGGCCATTTTCAAAAAATGAGGAATATGCCAAGTTAGCTCTGCCATTGCAACTCTTCAAAGTATATTTGAATTGAAAATGCCGAAGAGAAACAACTAACCATTAAACAATCTTTGAAAAATGAAGCCAATCAGCTGAATCTGGCGACTGTCTTTGAAAATTGCGATCTGGGTGATGTTAAATAATCCGGCTTGATTTGAGTCAAACAGAGAAAAACTTCCATACAAAGATTTTTTCCCCCCTTAGATGGGTTGTTTTTGGTAATTGCAAGAAGCTGGGTGCTATTAAAACAGAGGAAGAAGAGAGGTTTGTGTCCTACATTCGATCGAAGTAAAGAGAGAGAATGACACAGATTAAGAGTCGCTGGCAAAGTTTTTAGAGTTGACCAAAGTCGAGGAGTATGCTTCATCAGAGAGCAAAACCCCAACCCCATTTCCCCACCGCTTCCCCCCCCCCCCCCTCTCTTAAAAAACAAAATATAATAATAAGAGTAAAAGACGGTTGCTTGTGAATGTGAATTTAAATGCAAGAAGCCAAGAACTTGCTTTTGCCAGGCTGTGTTCCTCCCCAGAAGTTTGGATCATGTCTTTGAAATTGGCCATTTAGAAAGAGCGCAATTACAATAAGCAGATACTTTTCAAGAAATAAAAGGTTTATTTTTTAATTAAGGGGAAAAAAGGAAAAAGGTAAGGCCTTTGTTGTCTACCCCAAATATAAGAATTCCAGTGTTGTCTACCCCAAAAAGTATAGGTTGACATTACATTCCACAGTTGTGTGAAATGAGGTTGCTTATAGGACCTTCTTCATATTCTCTATAAAGATAATTTAAGCATAACCCTTGAGAGAATGACTATATAGAATGTGTTCTTATATTTCTTACAAAAAAATATATATGAGAATTCGACTATAAAATACAAACATAATTAACAATGAGTTATATCAATAGTGTGTAAATGTACATCCAATAATTTTTGTAATTAATAATAAAAATATAATTTGTGTAATTAAAAATAAGATACATATATCTTGTTCAGCACCACATCATTCTTTCAACGTGTCAATAAGTTAGTTAACCATAGTCTCCAAATGTATACCCTATATTATGAAATGGTCAATGTTTGTAAGAGTTTAAAGAAATTCTCACAAAAGGCCTTTTATCTATAGTGGTAAATATTTCTACTAGTGAAGTTACTCTTCTAAATTACACATTTCGAACGCTGAAACTTGCTTGTGTTAAATAACTCCATATATTAGAGTCTTCTCAAACCCAACAATACATATCCTATTTCTATTTAACTATAAAGCTTTAAGAAATCCTTATTAATTAATGGTCAAAGAATATGGTATCATAACTTTCTTTTCTTTTCTTTTTTTGGTGAGAAAGATCATATTCGAATTTGAACAGCCTGCTATTTAAATTATTATGCAAGGTGAGAAGGGGCTTTATAGCATGCATATCTTTAAACTCCAATGACATTTGCATAAGAGGCCTATCAGAGTCTAAAACCTATTCTTGAGCCCTCAACATTAACCTAATCTTTTGAATATGTTGCTTCTCAAACAAAAGATATGACTAATGTATAACCTTAGAATTATATAGAATGTGACTTAGATCTAGGACTGTCGAGTAGGATTTAATTACAGAGGTGTATATGCTTTCGCAATACATCAATAACTAATTACACTCAATTAAAAGAATATTTATCGATGTAACTAATCTGACTGATAATTTTAAAATTTAATAACAAAAATTTTAGTTCTTATCAAATTTAGCTAAAACCAACTTAGATAGCGATGTTAAGAACAATGCCATACAAACAGGATGAGCTAAATGTATAATGACAATACGCAAATGCAAATTCACCAATGTTTGCCAGGTTGTTTGCCCCCCGGGGGGGGGGGGACTACATGCACTGCACAAAAATATGATATTTTTAAATTTAAAGAAGACTAAGCAAATTGAAAAGAAGAACCTAATCAAGCCATCCG
>JACYFF010002017.1:5968283-5981134 GCA_017589665.1 Selenicereus undatus | reverse complement strand
AAGAGGAGTAACACGCGGCCGAAAAAGTAAGATGGATACAACTCTTAAAGGAATAATTTCTCTAACTTGATTATGTTTTGAAAGATTATATGACATATTGTTTGAAATTTCATCGTGTTAGTTTAGTATCTAAGCGCCACTTTAAAATCTTTACTTGTTAGTGTGAATTATGTTAGGATAAATTTGAGTGTAAAACAGAAAGCCGCAAGCGTACGACTATCGTCATAGTACTTGAGGGTCGTCCCCATAGGGACGATGGAAGAGATTAGGGTCACTAAGCACAAAATTAAATTAATTTAACATCATTCTAAATTAATTAAAACAGTGAATAACTGAGATTAAAACTTATAAATCAAATTCTAAATATTCCCTAATATTTGGAAATTCTAATAACCTTTAAACTAGATGGAATAGCAAACCCAAGCTTGACCATGTTGAGCTAAGAAATCTAAACCAAAGTTGGTTAGCTAGTCTTGACAATTATAACGAAGAAATTCATGGAGCAATAAAAATCAGCTATGAACCAAACGAATTACTATACTAAAATCAACCGAACTGAACTAAAATCAACTAACATCAAAGCATAATCGAATTAACCACACTTCATGAAGGGAACAGAAAACAAAACACCAAAACTGAACTGAATAGATGATAATAGCAGGGGAGGGATGAAGCAACATTACTGGAAATCACGTGTCTGGATAAAGCATAATCAAATGAACCATATTTCTGGATTTATCGCAACTTTCAACAAGAAAGGAGTATTATCAAACTCTAAATTTGTGTCCATGAGATGAAGCCATTAGCGGAGCAGAGGATCGAAACAGAACTCAAAGACCACCATGAGCAGGGAGAGGGGAATTAGCAAAATCTTCCCAATTCAGGACAAATTGAAACCCAAAGATTACAACTTCAGCTTAGAAGTCGATGACTTCAACGTTCAAACACTTAATATTGTAAGCTAAAAATATATCTAAAATTCGAAGAACAACAATGAATGGAAATCAAACAACTTAACTCCAAAATTAAACCTTAATAATCTAGATAGATTCTGAAACTAAATCTAAACAATAAAACCTAAAATTCCTAAATTTCAAAGACCCCCAAACATATTCAAACATCGCATAGATGAAGACAAATCCAAGCCCTAGTTTGCTAAACTATAATTGAAACTAAAAACACTAAAATCAAAACCTGAAAACTATGACCAAAACCTAGAAAAAAACCTAATTACCTAGCTCTGGCGACGTAACCTCGATTTATACTCAGCCTTCTTCAATCTCGATCGTCGATCTGGCACGTGTGGATGGTGAAGATGATGCAAGCTGGTGATGTGAGGAGTGTTGATGGTGATGCTGGTGGTGCTCGATGATGTCCTGGTGTTCCAAAGAGAGAGAGATGGGGTTGAGATGATGATGAAGGGGGATAAAGATGGATGTGAAGAAGGGGTTTTGGGGTTTGGGTTTCGTGTTCTCTGGTTCTTGCAAGCTTGAGAGGAGAGAGAATGAGAGATTAAGTGAATAAAGGGGGGGGGTTGGGTCACGTGACATGCGCATGGGGGGTTTAGGTTGGGCCTAGCAATTCGGGTCAGGTTTGAGTCAAGTCAGTCCAAATCTTCATTTCCGGCATTTTTCATCTTTTTCTCGCATTTTTGCCATAATTATTCGTAACCTACAAAACAAAATAAAATCAAATAAAAACTTAAAAATAACAATTATAACGAGCATAAATCGGGTATAAAAATAACACATTTTTGGCATGAACAAATACCTCTACACCAAGATTTTGCTCGTCCTCGAGTAAAATGACTAAACTAACTTAAAAAAAACTGAAAATAAGAAAAAGAAAATCCTAACTCACTGTCGTAGGAATCACTATTGCATTTAGCTTTATGTAACAACCCCTTTAAACCCTTCGGTCTCCCAAGTGAACGAGTGAGGTCACGTAAAAAAGAAAATCTTTTTGTTTTTTCTCAAAGCTAATATGTACAGAATTAGGGAAAGATATATATACATTTTAATCAACTAAATCACCCATGTAACCAAGTTATTGACCTGCATATAAACAGAATATGCTTCAAAGTCCTCTATCCCATAAATGACATTAGAATACTAATTTTTCACCCCATTGTACATAAAGATTCTGAATCCATCACAGTGCTCGTGTGCAAGTGTATCATCATCCCAAGGCTTAGATTTACCAAAATTAGACTCAATCCCACTTGACTAACATAACGACATTATTGACATATAACATTAGAAGCAAGCTTTCCCAGTAGCAGTATTGTTCAAAGGGTAACACCCAGTAGCACGTGCCTCAAAGGGTTACTTGTCATTTTTAATTTTATTTTATTTCTTTTTCTTTTTCTCTTCTTCATTCATAATTTTTTTTTCCTTTTTTTTTGAAAGTAGTAAAAACCAGAGTAATCGTGTCACAAGCAAGTAGAAGAATCATTGATGGAAGCCCAAGACCTGAAGATAATGATGGAGGGATAAACAAGGATTGGATTACACATCTATAATGAACAATTGAGGTTAGCATTAAGGCTTAGAATGACACACTGAGGTCGGAGACTTATCATGCACATCCTACTTAAATACAAGCTAATAATCAAAGCATAGGGGATTCAAGCTAATCAGAAATAGTACAAATGTCCCCAAAAACAAAAAATCTTCAAAATTTTTCAAAAATGGGCACTTGATCCTTACACCAAAACTTCACAATGTCCTCATTGTGAAAACTCAGGTGCCAAATAGCAAGCACATAAGCTATACAACCATAAAACCACACTAAACCACAAATATATACAAGCTATGTCATGATGAAAAATAAAAATAAAAACCAAAAACATAAAAGAGCCAAAATCAAAATTAAAACTACAACTAAAACCAAAGCAAAAAAAAACATGCATATTTACAAAAACCAAAAACCAAAATCAATACAAAAAAAAGTAAATGAAAAACAAAAACCAAAAACCAACCAAACCAAACCAAAACTAGACCAAGACACATATAATGAACAAAATAGAAACAACACAAGACTAAGGGGCCATAAAATACCAAACTAGAAAACAATACCAAACTAAACAAACTAACCATAACCAAACAAAACAAAACTCAAAAGAAAGGAAACAAAACACAAAACCAAAACGCAACCACTAAAACACTAAAAAGGAAACAAAAACAAAAGATTAAACAAAAACTAGCAAAAACCAAAGCTCACAAAAATAAAGAAATAAAACAAATTGAAATAGAAAAACGATCTTAGATATCCACAACTAACAAGTATTCACAAAATCATAACACAACCAAGGGTGATCATAGCCCACATGGCTCAACAAATCCCAAATTGCTCCCCAAGATCGATCACCCATCACAATTCATAGTCCTACTTATCCACAACTAAGTACGTAAAGAAAGAAAAGAAAAGAAAATGAGAAAAAGGGTGGAACGATCATACCAGGTTAGGCACAAAAGTACACCTAAGCTATACCTCTTAAATTCTGCTTAGCTAGAGGTTTTTGGAGCATTAGCCACTCCGCATTAAGCTAAAAAGTGCAACTCAAATCAAAACTTGTCAAAGCAAGTAGCAGCTTATCAAACAAAGAAGCCCAACTCTCAATCACATAGAAACAGTAAAAAGCAGTGAGTTGAAGCCAAAAAGAGTACATCCACCTAGCCAATAAAGCACAAGTAAGGATCCGCTTCAACTTATCAAATAGTTGAGCCCAATCAGACAGGAAATGAACATACTTAGAACGAGCCAGTATTGAGATCATTGGCCTAGAAATTATATCAGCATGAACGAACAATCTAGGCAAAAGAGTGGGTGGAAGGTTCACAAGTTTATTAAGTTTAATATGCGCATGAGTCTGGTCTAAAGCAAAATTCTTAGTGGGAATGAGTTCAGATTCAACAAATTCACAGTTGCAATATTTAAAAAGAAAGTCAGTTTGGATGGGGTCAAAACAGAAGAACTCATAATCAGCACAAAAACCATCATCAGAACTTCCATGGATATCAAACTCATAAGAAAAAGATTCATATTCTACATACAAAAGATTATCATCTAATTTAAATAGAAGGTCAAGAATGACATGATCAAAAGAGAATGATTCATATTCAACGTGAAAACCTACATCAAGACCTTCAGTAACATCAAACCCACATGAAAAAGATTCATATTCTGTATAAAGAATATCATCATCAAGTCCAAAATAGTGGGTTCAGTTACCTCATCGCATAACTCCTGTGAAATAGCTTCTTGTGACTCATTTAAATCACGCGGCTCAACTTCAAGTGTGATGCTTATATCTAACTCGCTAACAGTATCGGATTGTTCACTCATCTAAAACTCACAAAAGTCATTCGAAATTAGGACATCATCAGTGGTGCCCTTTAGGTGAGCTAGTGCGTGGTGCAAGGTCAGGTGATAGAGACATAGGGAGGTCACTCTCTTGATCTAGAATAGGCAAATACACGTCTTCATTCAAGTCAGGCTCAGCAGAATAAGAGGGTTCAAAATCATCATAGAGACTAATGTCAGGTTTAGAAGATCCTAAACTAGAATCAAGCTCACTATAAGTCTTCATATTTTGGTTACAACATTAAGAACATGCAGCAATTCTCACTTTTATAGTCTCTATCATTTGATTTGTCATTTCATTAATCTTCTTTTCAAAACTTACACATATAGCATCAACATAAACACGATGAGGACAAGTATGAGCATCATGATCAGGAGATTCACAATAATCGCACAAAATAGGAAACACACAAGAATAAGATGGGCCATATGAATCTATAAAGTAGTCCTGATAGGAAGGGTTAGCATGAAAATCATACTCTCCATGAGTTGGGTATCTAAAAGTCTTGTTAGCTTGTTCAAATGTATAGGTTTCCCAAGCTAGTTTTTCAAAGAAATCCTAAATTTCATCTTGAGTTTTAGATAATAATTCTATTAAACCTCCAAAACAAATTGATTCAACATAACTCCTTGACTCAACATTAGGACGCACAACAATGACCTCACAAATTTTTCATTTTTCCAAATTATGATTAAGTTGAGCATGATAATCATTAAGCCTTGAAAGATAACTCCAAAAGGGTTCATGCTCATATTACGAGAAATGAAAACTGGCATTTTGTTTTTAAAGTTTTTAAAGTTTTTTCAATTTTTAGGGGTTTTCAAGTTTTCTAATTTTTATGGGTTTTTGGATTTTTTCAAGAAATGAACTAAATAAATCACAACTAATAACGAATAAACAAAGTCGAAGCATAAGCAACTAATAAGAACGAAACTAGGAAAAAGAAAAGTGCTCAAACTGAGGGAAACATAAACTTGCCACGTTGTTTCTGGGGTTTTTAAATTTTTCAATTTTTTTGGTGGTTTTCAAGTTTTTCTAATTTTTTTTCAATTTTAGGCTTTTCCAATTTTTTTGGATTTTTGTAAAATTCAAGGAATGCACTAAATCAAATCACAACTTAATAACGTAATAAAGAAACCTAATACCAAAGTAGTTATGAAAAGAAAATGCGACCTAATCTAGTGTCGTCGTCCCCAGCACCGGCGCCAAAAACTTGTTAGGATAAATTTGAGTATAAAACAGAATGTTGCAAGCGTACGAGTATCGTCATAGTACTTGAGGGTCATCTCCACAGGTACGATGGAAGAGATTAGGGTCATTAAGCACGAAATTAAATTAATCTAACATCATTCTAAATTAATTAAAATAGTGAATAACTGAGATTAAAGCTTATAAATCAAATTCTCAATATTCCCTAAATATTTGCAAATTCTTATAACCTTTAAACTAGTTGGAATAGCAAAACCAAGCTTGACTATGTTGAGGTAAGAAATCTAAACTGAAGTACGTTAGCTAGTGTTGACAATTATAACGAAGAAATTCAGGGAGCAACCAAAATTAGCTATGAACCAAGCGAATTACTCTCCTAAAATTAACCGAACTGAACTAAAATCAACTAACATCAAAGAATAATCGAATTAACCACACTTCATGAAGGAAACAGTCACCAAAACTAAACTGAATAGAGCATAACAACAGGGGAGGGGATGAAGCAACATTTCTAGAAATCACGTTTCTGGATAAAGCATAATCAAATTAACCACAATTTTGGATTTATCAGCAACTTTCAATAAGAAAGGAGTATGAGATAAAGCATCAAACCCAGAATTTGTGTCCATGAGATGAAGCCATTAGCGGAGCAGAGGATCGAAACAGAACTCGAAGACCACCATGAGCAAGGAGAGGGGAATTAGAAAAATCTTGTCAATTCGAGACAAATTGAAACCCAAAGATTGCAACTTCAGCTTAGAAGCCAATGAATTCAGCGTTCAAACACTTAATATTGCAAGCTAAAAATAGATCTAAAATTCGAAGAATAGTAATGAATGGAAATCGAACAACTCAACTTCAAAATTAAACCCTAGTAATCTAGATGGATTCTGAAACTAAATCTAAACAATAAAACCTAAAATTCCTAAATTTCAAAGACCCCCAAACATATTCGAACATCGCATAGATGAAAACGAATCCAAGCCCTAATTGCTAAACTACAATTGAAACTAAAAACACTAAAATTAAAACCTGAAAACTATACCTAAAACCTTGAAGAAAACCTAATTACCTAGCTATGGCGCCGCAACCTCGATTTATACTCAGCCCTCTTTAATCTCGATCGTCGATCTGGCACATGTGGATGGTGAAGATGATGCAAGCTGGCGATGTGAGGAGCATTGATGGTGATGCTGGTGGTGCTCGATGGTGTCCTGGTGTTCCAAAGAGAGAGAGATGGGGTTGAGATGATGATGAAGGGGGATGAAGATGGATGTGAAGAAGGGGTTTTGGGGTTTGGGTTTCGTGTTCTCTGGTTCTTGCAAGCTTGAGAGGAGAAAGAATGAGAGATTAAGTGAATAAAGGGGGGTTGGGTCACGTGACATGCGCATGGGGGGTTTAGGTTGGGCCTAGCAATTTGGGTCGAGTTTGAGTCAAGTCGGCCCAAATCTTCATTTCCGACATTTTTCATCTTTTTCTCGCATTTTTGCCATAATTATTCGAAACTACAAAACAAAATAAAATCAAATAAAACCTAAAAATAGCCATGATAACGAGTATAAATTGGATATAAAAGTATCGTAAAAAAAAATAATACATTTTTGGCATGAACAAATTACTTTAAAAATTCAAAAAATGGTATTACTGTTTTTTCCTCTAAAAAACCACTAGTAAATCTTGTTTCTATTTTGGTATAAGAGCCTACCCATGATCTGAAAATTCAACAAGCTCGTATGGACAAAATAATAAATTGTCTAAAAAAACAAAAAAATAAAATAAAAGAGGCTATCGAAAAAATTGATGAATCATTCCTATATGCTGATGTATCTTTGCAAAGTATGTACCTAGCCATACATACGTATGTACCTAGCCATACATACGTATGTACGATAGAATTTCTGCTATTGTCTACTCGTTTCAATTGATTATGGGTCGTCCGTCCGTTTTGCCGACCCATGAATAGATCTTGCAAATGGAACATTCGATTCTGGAACAGGTCGAGTTGAGGCCCCCCCCCCCCCGACAAAAAAACAATTCCCTGATCGGTGATTCCCTCCTTTCAGCCGTTTCTTGTTGACGCTGGGGGTTCCCAGGGTGAGATTCTCTGCCCTTGCTTGCTCCTCTGTTGATTAGACTTCAGCAGCTTCAACGGAGCTTCTCATCGACTCCCATGGTAATTTCCTTCCCTTCTCTCTTATGTGTCTCAACTCTCAACATATCGTAACTACATTTTTTGGCTCTCCATCACGGGGCCACCTCTTCTTCTTTCACAGAAAACTCAGAAACTCATCCAAGTTGTCTGTTTTATCTTCATTTCATGCTCGTACTTATCATGTAATTGGAATTTGTTTGATATAATTTTGAGAATTTTTAAGTTCTTTGAATTTTACGAATGATTTGGGGATTAGGGTTTCTACTGAAAATTCAATCTAGTAGGATTTGTCTGGTTTGGCTGTTGTGGGAGGACAGGATGGAACGAGTCGAGTTCATATTTTTGCATTTCACTATTTGACATTCTAGTTGTGAAATGGACTGGCATTAGTTTGAATTAATATTGAGGAAAATTGCGAGCCCTTTCAATTGACACCCCAGTTTTTTTTTTTTTTTTTCCTCTCTCTTGGCCTTCTCGAATTATGGTTTTGACATGAACTTCTATTACAGTATGATTATCACAATTTCTGCTATTCGGAGTTTTATTGGACAAGGAGATGAGTTTTTTCCCCCCCTTAAAATTTTGGGGTTTTCTCTGCATGTTTAATTGTCACTTGATGTGTATCATGGTTGAAGCAGCGGTTTGGTTAGTGGGGTATTACCAAGGTCATGGATCTGTATGATTCGTGCTCTTAAGGTTGTGTTGTCATATAAACGGCAGGGGTATTCTGTACATGATTCTTGACTGACATATACAGACATGTTAGACATTATGAGCTGTTATGAACTCATGATAGTGTCACAATACGCTAAACAATCAACGGGCATGCGACCAGCGATGTGGTTCTCAGCTTGTTTGAAACTAGCTTATTTGAATGATTGAATCCTTTTCTATATGTGTCCTACTACACCAAATGCACTAATCTTTAAGACATACCAGGTAGGATCACTTATATGGCTTCTATGCTGTCTAATTGTTGCATAGAATCTTGCTGGAGGTTGACTGAGTTTATGCAGCAATGTCTGTTGACATAATTGCCCCTCAATATATGTAGGTCAATGTTTCAGTGGCAATTAATTGTTTGGCCAATGATTTTCATGAAAGCTGATAGTTGGTTCCGGCTTTGTCTGGGAGTTTATGGACCATAGTTAATGAGAGTTCATGACAGGAAGAAAGAGTGGGGTAACTGAAAGTAGGAGAATAGTCCTCCACGCTTGTTGAAGTTTAGTGAGAGTGAGAATAGTCTCTTTTATACTCCAATTAGAAGGTAAGAAATTTGGAATTAACGAGGAGTAAGGGGTAGGAGGTTTGTCTTTATTGTACATTCCCAAACATGAGTAAGGGGAGTTAGTAATCTTACTTTCCTATGCTCTTTTGTTTTTCTCCCAAATAGGATGTTAGTGGAATTAGGGCTCAGTTTTGGGTGTCTCCTGAACTGAAATAAGCTTCCTGGAACAAATTCTCAAGTACAAGAGTCCAAATAGCACAGTACCCCAATTTTTTTTAGTCAAACTATTAAAAACCTGCTTTTGATTTACATACTGATATCAAGAATTTTCTATATATTGTATGAGCTCTAAGATGATAAAATTGATTGATTTGACTAATATGGGCTGGTGTGAAGTATCTTATGTGTGAATGGAGACTCTTTCCTGCTTGTCAGGCAGGTTGCATGAACCCCTAGTTATTTGAAGGATCCTTGTATATACCATGTGCTTAAATGCATTCGTTCATTGATCCGGTAAAATTTCCAGCCCTTTTAAGTTTAAACCCTCTGGTTGATGAGCTTGGTATATTAATTTTTGAGCAGCAGATGGATTTGTCGAACTTCATCTTGATGTGGTTCAATATGTACAGTGACTGCCTGAGCATGAAACTGAGAAGTTCTGCATTCATTGACTTGACAAAGTGCATGACTGCATGAGTATACTGGAAATTGGTCTTTGGGATTTTTGTGTATGGAATCCTCGATTGGCTTTTGGGATTGCTGGAGATTGTTGAGTCCTTTGTAGCTGATGTATGATACCTGACTAATGCACATCGATTATAATGATTAGAGAGCTGATTTTATACCGGAAGTTTCTTCTGCCATTTACCTTATAGATTCCATCTCAACTCTATAAAAATAAGTTTATTCAACTTTATGGAATCAAGTTTGTGTTTCAAGTTTTGTATGACCGCAGGCTACATTAATAAGATGGGGGAGTAGTAAATGTTATATAATAGCGTGGTCATTAGTGTGTGTGCCAGTAATTGACTTCTGCTATGCTATCATGGTTGTTCTCTTTGCTTGCGTTCTGTATTTCTTTTGCTGCCTGCTTCCTTACGCTCTGCTTGTGCCGTGTTTATAGTTTACTTGTGTGCTAGGTATGTGCAGTAGATTTATGCTCTTGTCACTGTTTTTTTACATTGCCTGCAATGTTTGTTAATTTTTGGGCATCCCTACTGCCCAAGCTATGGCTTTTTTTTTTTCAAGTTTAAGGTGCTAATTAGAATCTCTGAACTTTATCTTCAGGATAACAGGCACACCATTATCTTAATGCAGGCATCACCTAATAGAGCTACAAGAACGTTTATGGATTATAATTCAATAAGCCAAGCAATGGATGGTATGATGTTTCATTTGTGATTGTGTTGCTGCTATTATTAAAACATAAAACAATTTGCCATATGTTGAACCTTTCTGTCTTTGCCTTTATTGTCGAGTGATGATTTTAATCTCTATCATGTTTAAAAATGCTTCTTTGCACATGCATCCTTCTTGTTTTTCACAGGTATATGTGCACTGTATGAAAGGAAGCTGAAGGAGATAAATCCAGCCATCGGACATTTAAGTTATGATATTGGTGATTTATACAATTTCATTGATGGGCTTGCGGACATGAGTGCATTGGTGTATGTTTCTCTACTTGTAATTTCAGTTTCTTATTGTGGAGTTAGTGAGAGCTATGAGATGGAATTATCAGTTTTGAACAAAATCTTCCGTATCTGCTGTATTTATGCACACACTTGATTACTTGGAAGTTAGAAGATGAGATTGATCTACTCACTTGAGGAAGCTATAGTGAATTTCTCATAATGCTATCATTGGGGATGATAATGAATGATTGGGCAAACCCTAAGGAAATATACTAGAAAGTTTAGTATGCCATGGAAATAATAACTAGTCACGAAGTTGCCATGAAAATCTAGTTATTTTGGGTTAAAAAACTGACCTTAACTTTCCTATCTGAGCCCTTATGTACTGTTCCATTTGTCTGTCTTGGAGAAAATTGTTCATGAGTTGTCGAAGAAAGCATAATCAACGGCTTGGTGGTTAGGTTGAGATCAGAACTGGCTTGAGGCAATCATGTTGCATATGATTCACACGATAGAGCTTGGACCAAGAAGGTTCAAGGAAACAAGGTCAAAGATATAACTCATTGATAGAACTCTTAGGACCGTGGCCCCATATTTAAGAACATAGACGATGTTTTATTTCACCTCATTAGATTCATGCTTCAGACTATCTCCATTGATTTGACTACATATGGTTTTTTTTTTTTTTTAAATAAAACTTTGTGACAACCAAATCTGGGGGCCAAAGAGGAAGGTTTTGAAAGGCGCTTCAAATTGACACATGATTCTGACATTAGATTGGCAATGTCAAAAGCATGTTGAAAATCGTATCCATTGTAATTCAGATCTGTGACATCACTGACATGCATGGAATCCATTTCTTGGGCTGTTGTGAATGAAGTCTGTTCAGAAGAAACTATAGTGATAGTAGTGTATCAAAAAATGCGTATCATGAATGGAAAGTAGATGTCAAAAGAGTGTCACTGCACTACTACCGTAAAGCTTCAAAATTTGTTGATGTGGAATGGTGGGACTCAATCATTGATACAAACTGAGTGTCATTTGGGGGGTGGGGTGTGGGTGGGTGTATGTGCATGTAGATAATTTCACTAGATGCTGGCTCTTTCATCTTAGCCACATCATATTGTATACTTGAAAGTCCTCTCCAGCATGACGCTCTTTAGCTGGGCTTGGCAACTTGCCTTATCTAATTTGAACAACTTTGTCTTTCATGTTCTGCCGTTAATTTTTTTGGTCTCCGAGTGCTCTAAGCCTTGCTTAATTTATCCATTCATCTTTTAATTTCCCAAAATCTATACTTCAATTGAGCAGCTTCTTACTTGAATTTTCAAAATGTTGGATTATGTATTCTAGTTTCTAAGTCAGACTTCTTAAATTATTTTTGAATGGGAACTCAATGCATACTAGGTGGTCCATTATGATGATAAAGAACCCTCATAAGATTACCAGTTGGCATTTTGTATTAGTTGTATGTTATATTTTGTGTTATTCACTCTTTTCCCCTTCTTTTAACATAAAAGCATTTTCCGTAGGGTGAAGCAACATTCCGCCCTCTCCTCCCCTCCCTTCAGGAAAAACCAGAAGCGGGGGTTAAAGGGGGGGGGGGGGTGCAACCCTTAAAGCAACTAGATTAAGTAAAGCAACATTGTCCTTGATTTTATGCTCTCTCTCCATTTAGGCCCTATTCTTTTTGTTGGTAAACGTCTAGGATTGGGAAGGATTGGTAAGAGTTGGAAATGTCTGGTATTTTTTTGGAAGGATTGGTAAGGATTGTGAAAGAGGGAGAAGTTGGCAAGAGTTGGGAAACTTTTTTCAGGGGTGGAAATGAAAGGAAAAGATGTTAAGGGTTGAGAAAGATTGGTAAAGATTGGGATGTTCTTGGGATGATTAGTTGAAACCGGTAACAATGGGTAAGAATAGGTAATGATTGGAGAGTTGGTAAATTAGTATTCACATATGAAAAGAACAGGCCCTTAAAAGCTATATTAGCTATATTTTCTATGAACTCTCTCCATTGATTGATCTCCGGCAAATGTGCAATGTTGGAGGTTCAACACTTTTCAACCCCAACAAAATTGTAACATTGAATCCTTCTCACATTCCCTAAATTTATAGGCATTTATTTTCACTAATTGTGAACCAATGGGGAAAAGTAGATAAATGAAGCTTTGACACTTTATAGATCTTGTGCGGATGGCAAAAAAGATGAAGAATAAACTGTTAGACATTAGGATTAGTTTTATTAGCTTTAATTAGTTTTATTTT
>JACYFF010002017.1:5946863-5968273 GCA_017589665.1 Selenicereus undatus | reverse complement strand
CTTCTCCCTCTTCCTCTGCAAGATGATAATCTGCTACCGCTTAACATAAACGGATCTGGAAAGCAATAAAGCGATGCTTATGGAATTTTGGCATTGATTCTATGAACATTTGGTTGCCATTGCTGCACATTTTCAGATATTTAAATGTGAAACGAATGTGGAAGAAAAAGAATATGCACAAAATGCAGTGGAAATCACAATCACAACTATTGGGCTTAGAGTTTGACCTTGATGTATTTTGAAGGGGACTTTTAGGGAGATCATCATGCTTCCATTTGATACCTTCTACTGAGGTCTCATTTGTTTTCACAATTTTGCAGCTTTTCAGGGGGTGAGCTTTGGGATGGCATTGAACAGCTTCTTTTTCTCTGTTCTATCTCTAATTTCTTCATCTCTGATTTCCTAAGTCGGGTTTTTTAAGAGCAAGCAGACAATAGTAATGAAATGTAAATGAGATGAGGGAGGATGAGAGGCATTGAGAGCAAAGAGGGGGCCTTGTTTAATGCAGAAGGCAAAAGCTTGACATCTATGAAATGAGAGTTGATGCCGAAGAAGAAAGATACCCCAAAAAGCAGCGAGACTTGAATTAGCAGCTGTGTGAATAGAGTTAAAGAGGACAGTTCTTGCGACTCTATAGGGAAAAAGAAACCCAACTGCAACTTGAACTAGGCATACTTGGGCTATTGTTAAATCCATAAGGATGGATTTGAGGACTATGTAAAGAAAATGGTCAGTAGAAATGACGTGCAGGAGTACAGGGGCGGCTTATAGAAATCCAATATGTTACCTTCCCAATATTTTTCATGTGATTGCAAATAAAATATTTAAAAAAAGTCTGCTTTGAAGTTCGTTTATTTTAAAACCTTTTTTTTTGGGGGGGAGGGGTGGTGGAAGCAGAGAGGGTGAGAAAGAAATGATGGATGAAAGAGGGGGGATGTGAGTGGTGCTGTGCCATTTCCAGTTTGGTGGGACTTTGAATAAGTAATAAAGGGATCTGGAAACAATGAAATGATGTGAGGGCTCATTGAATTTGGGCTTCAATTTTAGTGCTAGTAATTTAGGTCCAGTCGCTGCACCTCTTTAGATATCTCAATGGGAAACAACTCCAAATCCAAATTCATACTTGGAGACTCACGCTGACCTCTGAATTGCTGAATTGAATAGGGGTTTTGTTTTCATTAAATCTAAATGTTGAAGAAAAAGATTATGGCAAGATGTTGGGGGCAAGGGCTCGCTATACCATATTGACATCCTTTGGCCTAAGAGGGTGGCCAATTGGCCATGATGATATACTTCCCAGGGGTTTTTTGAGGAAATCGATAGGCTTCCATTTGATTCCTTCTATCCAGGTCTCATTTGTTTCCAGGATTTTGGAATTTGTTTAGGGCGAGAAATTACCTCCCTCCAACCATCCAAAGCTTCTATCTAATTCCTTGGGTGTTGTGTTTTCCCATGGACAAGCTCGCAGTGGTATTGAAATGCAAGATTTAGATGAGAGGGTAAGAGCAAAGAACTGGCTTATTTAAAGCAAAAGGCGGAAACTTATGTAAGTGAATTATGAGTTAGATGCAGAATAAGAATGATCCCTTAAAAAAGTGACTTGGATATGTAGTTTCGCAAATGGATGAATGGATGGTGGGCCATTTTACTCTTCATGCATCATTGCATTGCCTAGTATCGTAAGGCTATGCCAACTTCTGCCATATTATCAATCAACAGGGAAAAATAAATCTAGCGAAGGCCTTTATAAACATCCACTGTCCCTTAATTCTCAATGGCCACTGTAAAGAATAATGGGGCTTTCTGCAAGCAATAATCCAACTTACACCATGAGACTATTGTTTCCGACTTCTGGTTGTGAATATTACTTGTTAAAAGTCTCTGAGGTTGACACCCACAACTTTAGATCAAACTCACATGCACTGAAGTTTGCTGTCAATTTTTGTACTGTCAGTTAGCTTTTGTCGATGGCCTCAGTTTTGTCCTTTTTACCTGACATCTTACGCTAGCTGCAAGTTTCAACCTGACAACTTGGCGCACTTGGCTTATTGCATAATTCTAGGATTACTGGATAGGTTCTATGAAGCAAATGTATACTACATATAACTTGCAAGGTTATATGAGTGGCATATGGTAGTCACATGATGTGCTTTCAAATTTCTGTGTGATGAGTAAAGTAAAAGAAAAATGTTTCACTTTCAATTTCCTGTAGTTTCAGGAGTGATTTAGTTGGAAGTGTCTTTTTCTCTATTATTTTTTGGTTGGGGGGGGGGGGGGGGGGTGAATATCAAGGGAGGAGTTTGACATGAGTTCCATGCTTTGTTGTCTTGTTAACTTCCACTCTTTCGTCGATCTTGTCCTAGTAAGCTCTCTTCATCTGATCTTCAATTTCAATATTTTTATCCATTGCTTAAGACTGGATTTTGATGTTGTCTTGTTATTCAATTTCGCTTGTAGTTATGACCATTCTATTCAAGCTTACCTTCCATGCGACCGTCAATGGATTAAACAGAAAGCTCTACAACGACTCAAGAAGTTAGCAAGATGAATTGAAGAACAATCTGTTTCTGATGGTTAGTGCTGAATTTGAAGCTACTTGCTGGGTAGCCAACCTGCAGTAATGATGCAGTTTTTTCGGCAAGGAAATGTGTCACGTTCTGGTTTTCAAACTCTGTAACAGTCAAGTGTGCTTGGATGTTCAACTAGCTATATAAAGAAATGAGAACCTGTCTGAGTGAGCATCTGAGGAAACAACCCTCTTGTGACATTGTTTTGAATGGCCTGTATATGATGTATATGCTACGAACGAGTTCTCTTACCCCTGATTGCCAATTTGCCTCTATGTTGTGAAAGTTTCTCCCATTTACTACTATGTTTTATTTGTTTACCAACATGCCACTATGTTTTCATTTTTTATTTTTTTTTAATCTCAATTGCCCTAGCATAGCTAGTTTACCTAGGACTACAGGTAAACTCCCTATTTTGTTTCTCTTTTGGCGGAAAACATTTTGAAATGGGAAAATTGAAGTAAAAAAATAAACTGTTATTTTAATAACAAAAATTACAGACGAAATTCCACCCTAACCCTAGCAGTAACCAAGCTACAACCAAGTGACGCCGGCCGCTACTCACCAGAAGGCAGGCAACACATCCCTAGACTTGCCTGATGCCGTCGACTTTCATTGGCCAGAAAACAGCCGGCGGCTGCTCACCAGAAGGCAGGCAACACATCCCTAAACTTGCCCGATGTCGTCGAGTTTCATTGACCAGAAAACAGCCTCAGATAGACGCTTGTTGGGGGTGATGATTGCAGAGAGGATGGGTTAAGTGGGATTGAAATTTGAAAGGGAGGCAACGCAGATTGGATGAGGGTGGTGGCGTTACTAGTATCATCGACTAGCATTCGGCCATGCTGATATGATGGGGACGGCACATGTGGCAAAGAGAGGGAGCGCCGTACTATAATTAGGGTTCGGACGAGCCAGAGAGGTCGGGGTTGATGGGCTACTTGCCGATTGGCGGTGACCTGAATCGTGGATATTGGGAGTGCCTATGGCTCGGTAGCGACTAGTCCGGCGAGGAGGTGGAAGTGACGCATTGTAGGTTGTTCATTTTTTTTGTTTTTTGTTTTTTGAAATTGACGATTTCCGAAATGTTTTTTTCTTTGTAAAAAATGAAAAATATGATTTAATATTATTTTTCAAAAAATACAAAAAAAAGCGCCCAAAATACACAATTTATTGTTCGAAAGTGTTTTTTAGGGGTTTATACGTCTTCCCCTTTGTTTTTATATTCTAAAAGGTTATTTTATAATTAGAAGACCATTAAACCAAAAAAAGCTTAAAAACTTAGACGGTACATGCTACAATCGGTTAACAAGTGAGTGCATGACACTTGAGACAAAATACACTTCACATAGTGGCAATGTGGCATAATGGGCACCCAAAAAAAAAAAATGGTGGCAAATTGGCCAAAAATGAAAATATAGTGGTATTCTAAGCCATGAACTCTGCTATGAGCCTTAATTTCTGATTGGCAAGGGTGAAAGGAGTAAAACGGAGCTCTATGAGGACGTGATGGTTAATTTGACTGCCGCAATGTTTGCCCCCTCTGGTATCGTGTAGTGTTAAAGGTGTTTAGTTTTTAGCATGGTTAAGAGAACCAGACCGGACCGGCCAGTTGGACCGGGAACCGGTCTGAGGAGCGGGTTAAAAAATGATTTAAACAGTTCAGGCAAGCGAATTGAAAAAAATTGGTCAAACCCGGTTGGACTGGCTGACTCAGTCAACCCGGCCCACCAGCGGTTGGATCGGGTTTTCCTAGGTTGCTTTAAAAATCAACTTTTTTTTTTTTGGTTCGGCCTGATTTCTTGCACAAACCCACAAAAGTCTCGACTCTCGACTTCCTCTTTCTCTCTGCTCTGCTCTGGCAACCGCGAACTCACAAAGTGCAACCCTAGCAGTGGCTCCCCGTCGTCGCCATCGCCGGCCGGTGTCTCAGAACTCAGGCTCGAGCATTTACTGCTGTGCTGACCCTCGTCCCTCGCCACTAGCGTCTGGCATCCATCTGGCGATTGCAAACGCTCACCACCAGCTGACCAACCGCTCTCCGTTATCGTCACCGGCCGCTGGCTTATTTGTACTGTCCAGGTAACACTCTCCCTCCTTCTCGTTCTCTAGTTTCTCGCTCTCAATCTCGAGTCTCATCTCTCAACCCTCAGTCCTCAGTTCTACTTTCTCACTCTCAATCTCTCATCTCTAAACTCTCAAACTCTCATGCTCTCACTCTCAGTGTCAGGCTCGAGTATAGGGCGGCTTCCGTGGCTGGGCTGGGCACGCAGTGGGCAGAGCCAGAACCACAGTCGGGCAACTGGGCAGAACGAAGGCAAGTTGTAAGCATGTAAATTAACTTGTAAGCATGTAAATTAACTTTGCTTACTTCACTTGATTCATTGATTGGGAAATTTGATTGCTTGACTAATAGTTAATTTAGATTAACCTTGAAATTTCAATTTTGCTTGAATTGGTTGGTTCATGTTTGCACTTTGGGTTGTGAAATGTGAAATTGTTCACACTTGAACTTTGGCTTGGGTTGCGAAATGTGAAATTGTTGTTGTAATTTGCAAATTGTGATCTCTATGCTTGTCAATAAGAAAACTCATGTAAATTTGTAATCAATTAACTTGTAGGAAAGCATGGATTCTAGTTCAACCCCTTCTACTCCAACCCCATATTCATCAATTATTAATCCTCAATCGATTCGTCAAAAAACTAATCTGGCATGGTCATATGTTACAATGGATCAATTTAGTGATGGAAAGAAGCTACTTATTTGCAATTTTTGTGAAAAAGTAATCAAAGGGGGTGGTATTAATAGGATGAAAATGCATCTAGCTGGACAAAGTGGTGATGTAGCTCGATGTAAAAGGGTGCCTAATGATGTTTGTTTTGGAATGAATGAAAATTTGAAAGAAATTGCTCAACAAAAATTAGAGCGACGAATGAATCGTGAAGAAGGAAACCCCTTTAGATCTTCTAGTCTTGAGCAAGAATTTCAAAGGCATAATGAGGGCATTTCAATTAATGAGGGTGGTAGTAGCAATCCCAATGCAAAAAGTTCGTTGGAAAAGAGGAAAGAAAATTCAGGAGTCACTTCCTATTTTCCTCAAGTGGTTGTCCCTGGTGCCCAACCTTCAATCAAGGCAAAATTGCAAAGTCCCGAAAAGTGAAGGCAAGTTGATTTGTGTCTGACTTGATTCTTTTATGATTGTTGCATTCCATTTAATTGTGCTCATTCTATGTACTATCAGATTGATGCTATAGCCTCAATTGGTTTTGGTTATAAGGGTCATAGTTATGATGCTTTGAGAGTCAAACTTCTAGCAGAAGTGAAAAATGAAGTGAAGTTGCTTATTGGCTCTTATAGAAGTATTTGGAATGAAACTAGATGCACTATCATAGGTGATGGATGGACTGATGGTAGACACAGAAGTTTGATCAATTTTCTTGTTTATTGCCCTAAAGGAATTGCCTTCATTAAATTTGTTGATGCCTCTGCTATTGTGACTGATACCCAACTCCTTTGCAATCTATTTTTCGAAATTGTTGATATGGTTGGTGCTGCAGATGTTATGCATCTTGTTACTGACAACAGGAGCAATTTTAAAGCTGCTGGGAGGTTGTTGAATGAGAAATATGGAAATATTTGTTGGTTTCCATGTGCTGCTCATTGCTTGAATTTGATCTTGCAAGATATTTCTAAAATGTCTCATGTTGTTGATCTTGCTCAACGTGGATCTCAAGTCACTAAGTTTTTATATAATCATAAATGGCCATTGGGTTGGTTAAGGAAGAGACCTGGATGGATGGAGATATTACGTCATGGGGATACAAGGTTTGCCACTACATTCATTGCTTTAAAAAGTCTTTATGACCATATGCTTGATTTGCAAGCTATGGCTACTAGTTCTGAATTTCATGCGTGGAGACCTTCTAGGTCAACAAGAGGCAAAGCAACAAAAGAAATCATTCTAGATTCTAAGTTTTGGAATGATTGTTTAATGATTATGAAGATTGTTAGTCCTCTCATAAGATTGCTTCGTATTGTTGACTCCGATGAGAAGCCAGCTTTAGGCTATGTTTATGAGAGGATGCATAGAGCACGAAAGGCAACTAAGGAAATTTTCAGGAACAAGAAGAGGTTGTATAGGCCTTAAACTCGAATTGTGAAGGATAGATGGGATAAGCAATTGCGCAAAAGTATACATGCTGCTGCTTATTGGTTGAATCCTGCATTTCAATATGATCAAGATAGTTTTTGCCAAAAGCCTGAGGTTATGACTGGATTGCTCGATGTTATTGACTCCAAGCTTGGTGGGAGTAGTTCAAAACTTGTTGAAGAGACTAGAATCTTCGGGGATCGAGCGAAGAGATTTGGAAGACAATTAGCATTGACTAGCATCAAGACTACTCACCCAGGTATGCTACTAATTACATTATTTTCAATTGTTAATAGTTCTTTAATATATTTGAGATAACTTAATTTTGAATATGCACATTTTTATTTATTAACCTTTGTTTATTTTGTGATTTTAATGTAGATGAATGGTGGCGAATATTTGGATATGATTGTCCAAATCTCAAAAAATTGGCCATAAAACTTCTTAGTCAAACCACATCATCTTCGAGATGTGAGCGAAATTGGATGTTTTCGAGCGCATCCACCCAAAAAAGAGAAATAGGTTGGATGAAAAGATGAATGATCTTGTCTATGTGCATTATAATCTTCGATTGAAGAATAGGTAAGTTAACTTATTTTTTCATACAATTGTTATTATAATTTTTATGTGTAATGTTTATAAGTTGTCTATTTATATCATATAGGCTTTATAACAAGAAAAGACCCTATGATCCAATTGATATTGATTGTATTGAGAAAATTAATTTTTGGGTGGTTGAGGATGAGCCCCAAAATTAGCTAGATTATGATGAGTTAGAAGAAATGGTTCACAATGAACAAGCCACTCAACCTTGTAATGTGCTTCGAGTTGGTATGTAATGAGTAATTTATGTGAATACTACGTACTTTATAAATTTCATAAATTACTAACTCTCATTAATCATAAATTTTGCAAGTGGATGTTGATGATGATGATGATGACAATGATGATAATGGTCAAGTTAATGGACCTCGTGATAGTGACAATGAAGATGACTTGATGATGTATCCTGAAGGATTTGATTTATCCTCATTTGGTGATGCTAGAGGGGGGCATACAAGTGGCTATTGTGATGAATTTGATTCCAGGGATGACTAGTTGTGCTACTTTTGTATTGGAGATGGATTGTTCTTTGTTGTTATGTGAACATTCATTTGCCTTTTGTTGTTGACGTTAGCTTTGTGTTTGTGGTACTTGTAGACATCACTTGTCGGATTATTCGTTATTGTGTTTGTGGATTGAATGTATGGAAAACTTTAGCCTTAAATTTATGTTTTTGTTGTACTTTATGATCTTGTATACAACTATGCAGTGAAATTTGAAAAAAATGTAACAAATATATATAAAAAAAATTCCAAGTTCACCAGGTCATGCCGGTCTAATGCGGTTTGAAGGTAAATCGAGTGAACCGGTCCAACCCCGGTCCAAACGGTTCGACCGGTTGAACTATCGACTCGCTCAATCGATCAGGTCGATCACTGAATCGGTTCTCTCAACCTTGGTTTTTAGAAGTGTTGGGATTAAACCCAATCCAACACCACTTGTTACGAAAGGAAGTGCATCATAAAATATGGCAAAAATATATACAAACACATCTATGTTTATATAACTATATATAAAATTGAGTGATAGCATATGTGTTTGACATGTGGATAGCTAGGTGGCGTTGAAAGGTAAGATGATGAGTTGTTATTGGTTTACGTTGTCTTTCATTTACTAATGAAATTTATTGGTGATTTGTTTCATATTAAAAGTGCTCATTATTGCATGCATTTATATGCACAAAAATGTTGATTTTTTTATTTTAAAAATAATTCATACCCAGCTTTCTTCCATTTTTCTATTTGGTAGAACTGCTGAAAGTTGAAATTAAGGAGCAAGAAAAGATTTTTCTTTTGATGCAATTTTATCATGTGGGTACAACAAGAGTGAGATCAATGGGTGATATTTTTCAACGGAATTTTTTTGTTGAGTTGGCAAAGTGTTATTGGCTGATTTTTTTTCTCTTTTTTTAATTCAATATTTATACTTATTATTTATGATTCAAAATTAAAAATATTTTAATATTTTAATATTTTATTTGACATTTTATTCGGAGTTTTTAGTTATGCTGGAACTTTTAAAATTGGTTTGACCATAATAACTTGTAAAATGTATCGATTACAATTATTGTTAATGCCTTCGTCAATGCCTTATGATTTTGAAATAAATATTGGCTACTTGACTTTTAAGTCCTGAAACTTATGCAAAAAAAGTATTGTTTGCAATGACCCTTTAAAAGAGCAAGTCACGCAACATTTCTATATGTTTACATATTATAATATTAGAAAAACTCTAGAGAGAGTCTTGCAAGAGAGAGAAGCTCTCTAGTTCCCTGATATCCCTAACCCTAATCCGCCGTTCCCCCCTCCCCAACCATGAAAGAGCCTCTCGATTTGCTCTTCTTGGAGTCTGTTCTGGTTGCCCTTCCTTGCTATTCTGCATCTTTTCGCTTCTCTGACCCCGCGTTGATTCCCTATTCGGGACTCTTGCCGTGTACGACTTCTTCTGACTCCTATGCTGTGGTGATAGCTCATGGCCCTCTTCGTTCTATCTATTCTGGTTTGTGGGTTTGTTCTGCCGTGCTCTATGGAAGCATGGCTCTATTGTTCCTGTGCCAGGCCGTGCCGTGTGTTAGCTTGGCTGCTCTGGCTATGCCTTGTACACCAAGGCCCTTTCGTCTATCATTCTTTGTACTGTTCTGGGCTCGATTTAGTGGTATGCTGATTACACATGCTTTGTTCTGTCACATCCTTTCCCTCATTACATTCTCTCCGTCAGGTATGTGGAATTTCTGTTCTCATGAGTTTACAGCTCCTATTGATGATGACTACTCTTGCCTGCTTAGTATGGTTGCTTGTTTGTCCATTCTGTCAAGCTCTGGTGCCTTCCTTCATGAACTTTATGTTTGCTCCCTATATAAATTTGTTCCTCTGGAGTTGTTTTCTGCTACCCCTTTTTCTCCCTTTGCTCTGTCTAGCATTTTCTTTTCCACTATGGCCTTTGATCCTAAGCTGCCTCCTGCTACTGATTGCTCTCCTCAACCCAATCCTCCTCCTCTTCCTCCCACCTCTCCTCCTCTTATCCCCTCTACTCCTCAAACCCAACCTGAACCCCCAGTCACTCTTCGTACTTCCTCTAATCTCAGTTATGCTGACTCTATTCGTTATGGTGTCGATGGCCATCCCTTTGCTGACCCTAGTCCTTTCCCTCACACAGTGCTTCACTCTGATGAATCTCTTCCTCCTCTGCATCCTCCCCCCCATGTGGCTGGAAGCATGGATAAGCTTATTGCACTTTGCCTCCTTGCTAAAATATGGGGTGAAATCCTCCCTCTGGCCCTTATTATCACCAAGACTAAACTTGATTGGAAGCATGTTAAGGGGCAGATTGAATACATTAAATTGGGAAATGGGTGGGTGCTTCTTAGGTTTGCTTCTATTTCTGACAAAAATTATGTTTGGATCAATCGACCTTAGTTTGGGAAGGGTCTGAACTTTGTTCTTAGTCCTTGGATTCCTTACTTTGATCCTTACTCCATATCTATTGGTCGTATTGATCAATGGGTTCGTATTCCCCGGTTGCCTTGGGAATTTTGGACCCATGAGGCTTTTACTAATCTCCTCAGGGAGGTTGGCGATGTTATTTGAATTGATCATCACACCCTTCTTAAACAAAAAGGTCGGTTTGCCCGAGTTTGTGTCAACATTGATGTTACTGAAGCTCTTCCTGGGTCTCTCGCCATTCCCACTCCTACTCGTGACTTGTCTATTCCCCTGATTTATGAGGGTCTCCATGAAGTATGCACTCTCTATGGAAGCCCTTCCCATACTATCGATCATTGCCCTTGTCTCCCTTCTCCTCCCAAGATTGAAATTATGGTTGAAAAGTTCCAGGCTAATAATCTTAGTGGTCACCGCCCCGCTCATGAAGCCTCCTATAGTGCTGCACCTGCCACAAAGGAGAAGTGGATTCGTGTCTCCCCTAAAAAATAGGGTCGTTCCACTGCTACTTCTCCAAGTGCTAGGCCTCAGCCTGGTGGCATTCGTTTTTCTGAACCCATCCCCACTCGAATGCCTTCTCCTCTTACTGATCCTAATCTTCCTTCCTCTAAAGATAAAGGTAAAGCTATTCTTGTTGAGAATGATAGTGATAAAGTTGTGCCTTATTTGAGTGCGTCTCCTGTGGTTCACCCCCTTAGTGAGGTTGTTGTTTCTGGCCTCCCCATTCCCTTTACCATTGTGCATGTTCCTCCCCCATTCTCTACTCATATGCCTGTCAATGTTGTTTTGCATGAGGCTACTCAATCCTTTAGTCCTACTTCTCCTCTCAACACACTGTACTCCCCTTGTCATGACAGTTCCTCCAGCTCCCATGGATTTGTCCAGGCCATGAAGTATGACGAGGAAGAGCATGATATGTACTTGGAACTTGATGATCTCAAATATGCCTTGCTCTCTACTGACTCTTCTAAGAAAAGAACTTGAGGAAGGGGATGAATGCTCCTCTCAACCCGCCAATTAAGTGTTATTATGATAACCAACCTTGTTATTTTGTTATTCTGGGACATTGTAATTTCTAGCTGCCCACCCCCGCTTTTGGTGATGTATTTTGTAATTCACCCGGCATATCTTTATCCATTTTTCTTTTGGTTTTCTATCATGGGCCCTAATAGTACTAGTGGTTGGTTGGGGGTTTTAGTCCTAGGTTGTCTGCCATGAACTTTTGTTCATTGGTTAGTCTTGTATTGTACATTTGCTTATTTCCATGCAATATTAATTTCCAGTTGTTACATGTTCTTCTGCTGCGTTATTAGACTTTACTGCTGTTTGGTTTGCTACCTTTTGCTGGAGGTTTTTTTATCTTAGCTTTGGGTTTGTTTTTTTCAACATCTTGGGCATGCTATTGCCTTTGGCCGATTTTTCTGGGCTTAAATTTAATCCTTTAATCCTGATGATTATCCAGGAAGTTGTTGAGTTTCGTGTATTATGCTTTACATTTTTGTTTATCAAACTGACATTGAATGTCTTTCATATCTCACATACGTTCTTGTTTTCGTCTCTTACTTTCATGCTTTGGATGCCTACGAAGTTGTGGTCTCTGACTACCCATGCATTTGTTGCTATTTATTTAATTTCTCAGGCGAGTGGGGAAGAACTTATTCCAGTTTGTTTCCCCAGGCCATGTATGGGATCAAATGAACCATTTTTATCCACTTAGCTATATCTGGTATATGTGTGTTGATTTTAATTGGCATTTCAATTGGCTCTTTCTACCTTTGTTCATAAGGGTTTGGCCCTTTCCAGCTGTTATTTTTTCAATTGAAGTTGCTTCCTCTTGCAGTGCTGACCTTGTTTCTATAGGCCTTGGGCTTCTCCGAAGTAGTGCTTCTTCATTGCTTTGGCTGAATTATCCCTGTGAAGTATGCTGCATCAGTATGAAGGGAAGTATTGCGAGCACCACCTGCTTTTCCCAAGCATTTCTCTGTGGCCAAATTGGAACTTTTAGCCTCATGTTAGGGAATGTGTTTGGTCGACCTTCTTGTATTCATTTTTCTTGTACCATTCGAATAAGGGTGTCTACTGTAATCCAGACATCTAGACTTATATTATTTGCTTTGATCGTTACCATTCTTAATCTTGTACTGGTGAGTGGAACAAAGTGAATACATTTTTTTCCCAAGGCCATTTTACCGACCGATCCTATGGATCAAAAGTCACATAATTTGTATCTTACTCTGCACTGGTGGTTTTTACTCGATTTGTGCAATGCTGCACTTTGTACATCGTGCTGGTATGGTATGACTGTATAGAGGCATATTGACTATTACTATGCGATTACTAGTATTGGATATTGGCGATCTTGCGTCAATGAAATTATTGCCACTTCCATCTTCTGGCTCATTTTATGCAGCACGCACATTTTTTGCCCACATGTATTGAAATTTCTATGGCACGGTGCTGCTCTCTTTTTCTGGATTGCCACCATATTCTTTTTTGGACTGAGTATTGCTAATAGTCCTTTAGATTGCCTATGGCAATTCTGCTTTTCGACTAATATGCTACTCTTTTTTCGGACATGTCTGCACTCCCAGTTTATAAGCATACTTTTTAGCTTTGGCCATGGGATGAGTAAGGCAATTGTCACCTCTGACCTTATGCTGTATGACATTTTTATTTTCCCGAACACCTTACTAGGGAGTGGCATTAAGCCTCATCGCTTACTTCCCATCTTACCGACCGCTCCTATGGATGAGACGATACAACATGCACGCTCTCTGCACTGGCACAACTTCAATTATCATTGTTTTTCATGAAAGTTATTTGTTGGAATGTCCAGGGTGCAAAAAAATATCAATTGCGATAGGAAATAGCATTTATTAATCGTACTATTAAGCCAGACATTTTTTTTTCTACTTGAAACGATGGTTAATGAACAGAATACAGAATTAATTATAAGGAATTTGGGATTTTCATAGTACGATACAATACCAACAGTCAATCGAGGGGGGGGGGAATTTGGTGTCTGTGAAATTCTGTTAATGTCGATCGTAATGTCATCGCAAAAGACAATAGGGCAATACATTGTCATGTTATCGACAAAGACAGTAGTAAACGATGTCTTTTGACAGCAGTTTATCCTCCTGCAAAGGAAAGAGATAAAGACATTTTCTGACATCATCTTAATCAGCTCAGCAACTCCATTACCTTACCTTGGTGTATAATAGGGGATTTTAATGAAATGTTGTGTTCTTCTGATAAAATTGGTGGTGCTCCTTTAACTAGTTCTTGAACACGACGCCTTAATGATTTTTTGAATCACACTCGAAGTATTGACGCTAATGTCCAAGGGCGGGTGTTCACTTGGAAAAAAATCCTACGCAGCCAACTCGTTTATGAAAAACTTGATAGAGTTCTGCTTAGGGAGAACTGTGCGCAACTGTTCCCTTCCTACATAGTCAATAATGGCCCATTTACATGCTCCGATCATGCTATTGTGCTGCTCAATACGGAGCCAGCACATGTGCCTCGAAGGGACACGAATTTCAAATATCAACACTCCTGGGTTCACTACCAGGAAACACACAGTATTGTCAAACAAAATTGGTGAACAAGAGTGCAAGGCACTTCTATGTATCAGTTAGTACAGAAACTAAAAAAAACCAAATTGGACCTTAAATCGTGGAGTAAGCGTACTTTTGGAAATTTTAAGCATAAGCTAGAAAGGAATACGGAACAACTTCTACATGTTGAAGCCAAGTTAGTCCATGAGCCAAATAGTGCTCGGCTGAATAACTGGCACTACAGACTTGTAAAGCAACGGGAAAAGATGCACCTCTTTAACCAAAAATATTGGGGGAAGTTTGCAAGAAAAGATTGGTTGGTAAACGGCGATAGAAACTCCCGATATTTCCATCAGTCTATGAAAGCGAGAACGACACGAAACAAGATTACGAAAGTTAAGGACAATTCAGGAGTCTGGGTTGATGAATCTGCACAAATTGAAAAAATGTTTTATCACTGACTTTATTGCTCGGTTTAAATCAGCTCAGGCACGCACCTCTAATATTGATATGGAAATGCTTAATTTAGTAACTGCCGAAGATAATCAAAGTTTATTATAGCCCATTCAAGAAACAGAAATAAAGGCAACCCTTTTTCAAATGGACAAGTTTAAAGCTCCAGGGCTTGATGGCTTCGGAGCGGCTTTTTTCTAAGACCATTGGCATATTATTAAAGATGATGTATGTCGGGCCGTAAGAACCTTTTTTGAAGACGGCAAATTACTCAAACAGATTAATCATACACTTATTGCACTAATTCCGAAAGTGAGTCAGCCAGCAACCACTGCCCAGTTACGACCCATTAGCGTGTGCAATACCGTTTACAAACTTATTTCAAAAATTCTTGCTAATTGGATGCACCCGATTCTGGAAAAGATAATTGATCTAACCCAAAGTGCCTTTGTGCCTAAACATTCCATCCATGACAACATTCTACTTACGCATGAAATCATGAACAAATTCAAAAATATAAAAGGGAAAAAAGCATGGGTAGCACTCAAGCTTGATATGAAAAAAGCTTATGATAGAATTGAATGGGATTTCCTATTTAATACTTTACGCATTTTGGGATTTCATTCCAAGTGGGTAGGCCTAATTAAGGCATGCATTTCTACTGTTTCATACTCAGTCATTGTCAACAGCAATGTATGCGGATTCTTTACCCCTACCAGAGGTATTCGATAAGGGGACCCCCTATCCCCTTATCTCTTCATCTTATGCATGGAAGTTCAAACCAGGACCCTCCGTAAGGCGCTTGGTCAGCAAAAGTGCGAGATTGGGTTCAAGCTTTCACCACGAGCTACTAAGATCCCATGCTTGCTTTTTGCCGATGATAGTCTACTTTTTTGCAGAACTAATCTTGAATCCTGCCATGAGTTAAGTTCAGTTCTGAGTAATTTCTGTTGAAACTCGGGCCAGCTCATTAACTTCCATAAATTGTCATTAACATTTTCCAGTAATGCCACTTTTCATGACAAGCAAATTGTATCGTCTATTTTTAACATTACACATTAAGCTAATCTTGGCAAGTACCTTAGGTGTCCAGTTTTTAAGGGTCGACCAAAAACAGAAACTTTTTTTGACTTAGTAAATAGAACAACTGCAAAATTGCAAAATTGGAAGACCAGACATGTCTCTAAAGCGGGAAGGGTGGCACTAATTCAATCTCATATCGAATCAATGCCTGCACATACAATGCAATGTTTTCAATTGCCTAAAGAAACTAGTCGTCGGATAGATAAAATAAGTAGAGATTTTTTTTGGAAAAAATCTCATGAAAATAAGGGGATGCACATGGTTTCCTGGGACAAAGTATGCCAACCTAAGAAATCTGGAGGTCTTGGACTCAGAAAAATGGAAGCAGTTAATAGTGATTTTCTAAGTAAATTAACCTGAAAATTATTCCATGATCATGGTTTGTGGGTGGAACAAATGCAGGCGAAATACCAGATTGATGCTAACTTCTTTGCTCTCAACGCCAAAAAACATGATTCCTGGGCTTGGAAATGTATCCTTAATAATCAACAACAATTTAGGAAAGGAGTAAGGTGGAAAGTGGGTAATGGAATTAATATTAACTTCTGGCTCGATAACTGGTGTGCAAATGACAGCTTAGCCAATCTGCTCAACATCATGGACCTCTCGCTCATTGATACATCTCTTAAAGTATCACAGTTTATAACGACAACCAAAGAATGGGATACAGCATAACTTAGTTTATTAGTTGACTCTGTCTACTTACAGTGGATTCTTGCAACCCTTATCCCTGTTAATTCCATTCCTGACTCTGTGTGTTGGGGACTTTTTGGAAATGGTTAGTTTTCCACTAAATCAGCGACTTGGGTTGCACATGGGATAGACCTAGTCAACCCACTTGTATGAGAGTATAAATGGATTTGGAATTTAGATGTTATGCCAAAGTTAAAAAAATTTCTTTGGCAAATTTGTCATTCATTGCTGCCTACAAGAGGAACCTTGGCTCAAAGAGGCAAGCCCATTGATTCTTGTTGCCCTTTTTGTCACACAATGACTGAAGATACGACCCATTTGTTTTTGGGATGTGCTGTGTCTCAGGATTGTTGGAGATTAGCAGTATCTCACAATTGGATTAACTGCAGCTGATTGGCTAGCAAAGTTTGGCCACTCCTTACATTCCAAGGTTGATTGGAATGTGGTGCCATACATGAACCTTCTTTCTATCCTCTATGAGAATAATTTAGGGAGAACCCTTGAGAGAAGGGCTGCCTAGATTTTACTGCTTGTCTTTCTTTTAAATAAATAAAAAAAATAAAATTGGATTAACATGACCCCCCAATTCGACCCACAAATTGGTGTACTATAAATGCTTAGTGACGCCAGAGCTACCGGTCCTACAGTTAAAATGGATAGATTAGTTGCCCTGCTATGGAGTATATGGAAAACAAGGAACAATATGGTGTTTCGTAATGAAACACCCAACCCAGGAATAATATTGATCAAAGCCAAAAAAGCTACTGCTGAATGGCACATTAGACACAACCTCACACATTCTTTTCAATTGCCAACCCCAATTATCTCAACCACCAACCAGAAGAAGACATATTGGGTGGCATGGAAGAAGCCACGACGGGGGTTCATCAAAATCAATTTTGATGGATCCAAATCATCACAAGGTGCAGCAAGAGGATTCATCATCCGTGACTAGGAAGGAAAGTTCATCCAAGCTTCAACATTCAATTTGGGAAGATCATCAATCTTAGTAGCGGAAGCAACAACAATGTGTAATGGTATTAAAGAAGCAGTTCAAGCAGGTTTCACTTATATTCAAATTGAAGGACATAACAAAATTCTCATCCAAGCAGTTCAAGGACATATTCAACCCCCATGGGAAATTCAAGTACTCATGCAAGATATATTAGCTTACACTAAATTATGTAACAAGGTTATTATTCATCATATTTTTAGAGAGGGTAACTGCACAGCTGATTTGTTGGCAAAGTTTGGTCATTCCTTACATTCTAAGGTTATTTGGAATGTGGTCCCATACAGGGATCTTCTTTCTGTCCTCTATGAGGATAATTTAGAGAGAACCCTTGAGAGAAGGGCTGCCTAGATTTTACTGCTTATCTTTCTTACCAAAAAAAAAAAAATTATAATATTAGCAAAATTGAATTTCATAGGGATATATTTGGTTGACAATCTATATGTTTATAGTTTTATATCTTGAGTATTGAGTAAGAGATTGGTTGAAGGCTCTTTTGTACTCCATCTGAGGAGGACCCACAATGCATAGTCAAATATTGTCACAAATTAGAATTTTAAATATCAAATATCAATCTTTATTCCCTCCATCATTACTTGTAATCTCTCATTCTTTTTTGTTTTTATTGGGCTCACCCTTTTACATTTTCACGCTATATTTTTAAAACAATTTGATTGTAATATCTGATCTTTTTTTTTCATTTTTATTATTCTCACCCTTTTGAATTTTCATACCAAAAGTTTTTACTTTTGAAAAATTTTAATTATCGATAAAACCTCTTTGTTTTAAATATATTATTAAAATACTCAAACGCGTTTAACTATAATGTGGAACTTTTTTTAAGATTAATTATATTTCATGATTAACATATTATACATCTGCACGAGCTTATAATTTTTGAGTTATCCAATATTTATAGAAGAAATTTCTTAAATAAGTGAGATAATTTATTTATTTATGTTTAGTTCAAATTAGCCACAGAAACAGTATGGGGGGAGGGATAATTGAACTCGAGACTTAATGTATCCAAGACCTCAACAAATAAGCGATATAATGAAACACTAAACTCTTTTTTGTATTATAAGGTAGAGATGTTACACATATAAAATAGAGAGGTTGAATTACTCTCTTTTGTGCACAACTGTCTTATTAGGTTTTATCTTATTCCACTATTTTCATGGTTATTTTTTATTTTTATTTTTTAAATATTATTCACTTCATTTTTATTAATCAAGAAATTACCTAACATATGTATATTAATTGATAAGACAGAAAAAAATTAAAAGTAAATAAATTTATAAATGAAGAATCACACAGACACATTTATTAGAAAAGTAAATCAAAACAACATAATTTTTATGTGGACAACCTCTCCACATTGAAGGGAAAAACCATAGCCCATGAACAACTGGTGCATCCACTATAATAGAGAATGATAGATTACGACTTAATATTCTCAAAACACTACACACTCTTAGTCTCATCTAGCTAGTATTTGAGTCACCTCTCACACTCACAAATCTATCTCCCCTTATAACACGCTCTCCCCTTACTCGGGACTTGAGGTGTTCGAGATACACCCCACAAATACAAGAACTCGCACCATTGTAATATTGAAATTGAAAATGCAGAACACCATTTTTTTGGGTGCCAAACTGCTCAACAAGTTTGAAGACTACCCAATGATTACAATTGGATCCTCATTAATTTACCAGAAAACCCCCAAATGAGTTTACAAAACTGCCTAACTAGTATAAGACAATCTAATCTTCAAGTATTGGATAGATTAGTAGTGCTCATATGGAGCATATAGAAAACAAGGAACAAGGTATTTTGCAAAGAAGCATCAAATTTGATCATTATAATTTTAAGGGCAAAAAAGCAAGCATTGAATGGCGCATAAGATACAAACTCACACATACACTTTGCCCACCAAACCCAAAAGCCACAAATGTCAACTGTAAGAAGAGTCATTGGATAGCTCGGACAAAGCCACAAGGAAGGTTCATGAAAATCAATTTTGATGGATTAAAACATCTCAAGGAGCAGCATGAGTATTTATCATTCGCAACTAGGAAGACATATTCATCCAGGTTCTAGCTTTTAATCTAAGTACAACTTCAGTACTAGTAGCAGAAGTAACAACTATGCATAATGGGGTCAAAGTAACAATACTAGCAAGATTCACTAATATACATATTCAAAGTGACAATAAAATGCACATTCAAGCATTGAAAGGAGACGTCCAAGTGAAATGGGAAATTCGAGTCCTAATATAGGATATCACAACCTACTCACATACTCATAGTCTTGTAATAATATTATTATTAACCATATTTTTAGGCAAGGTAACAGTGCAGCTGATTGGCTAGCTAAATATGGTTTATCACTTCATTCCACAATAGTGTGGGATAAGGTTTTATATAGAGATTTACTTTGTATCCTTCAAGAAGATAATTTAGGAAGAGTCCTCGAGATAAAAGCTTCTTAGATTGTATTACTTACTTTTCTTATCAAATGAAAAAAAAAACCCATCACTCTACACCCCCCATTGAATCAAGAGGATACCACCCATACTCAATAACCCATATTAGGTCAAGAAGTTCCGTCTCACTCTTCATGTGATAATTTCAATCATAACCTAAACTCTTAGTTATATTGTTAGACTTTCCAAATCTTGCTCATACCTTAACCCTCAAGATTGTCCACGTTCCATAAAATTTCACCTCCCGTCGAAAACTCCTTTCCACCATCTTAGACTTATTCTCCATCAAAAATTCATTATGGAGTTGCCAAAAAAGTACCAAGGTAAAGCAATCTTTTGGTCAGGAAGGCTAAATCCATGTTCCAGATACAGGTTGCTAACTTTCCTTTTCTTCTGTTCTTCATATTTGTTCTCTTTCATTTCTTTCATTTTTTTTTCATTTTTTTAGCCTTTTTCTTTCTCATAAATTAATAAAAATCTTACTAATATAATATTGGATTGGACAAAATCGTACAAGTCTCCCCCTCCAATCCAAAATTATACGCACCACATACTCATTGCAGTAACTGCAACTTAATGAAAAACATGATCAGTTTCAACTCTTCATCGACTATCTCTTTGTAACTTCAATTCTTTTCGATCAATCAACTACTCAAAATAGCAACATCTCATCTTCACTTGTATATGCTTTCCACAAATATGCTTTTCCCACAGTCGACTGCAACAAGCTCTAATACCTCTTGTTGGGATTAAACCCACTAGCACCACTTGTTACGAAAGGAAGCGTACCATAGAATATGGCAAAAACACATACGAACACATACATGCCACAAGAGAAGGAACACCACAATTTTTAAGTGGAAAACCCCTCTATATTGAGGGGAAAAGCCATGACCCAACAATAACAGACACATTACTTACTATAATAAGAAAAGATAGATCACAACCGGATACACTCAAAATACTATGCACACTCAGTCTCATCTAACTAGTGTTTGAGTCACTCCTCACACTCACAAATTTATCTTCCCTCATAACATACTCTCCCCCTAGTGGGGGCTTGGGGTGCCCAGGATACATCCCATAAATACCTGACCATCACTTTAGACCCCGCATTGGGTCAAGAGGATATAACCCACATTCAAGACACATGGGTCAAAAGGATCTCTCTCTTTCTACGATAATTTTAATCATGGCCTAAAAACTTATTTATATTGCTAAGACTTTTCAAATCTTGGACATATCTTAACTTTAAAGATTTTCCACTTTCCTTCCAATTTCGCAACTTGCCACATACGCCGAATGTTAATCGCATGGGTAACCTTTTCCGTCTAAAGATCGGTTCCACCATCTTAGAATTATTCTCCACCAAAAATTCATTACGGGACTTGCCGAAAAGGTACCAAGGTAAATCAATCTTTCGGTCTAGAGACCAAATCCATGTCCAAGCTACGCGTCGTCAACTTTCCTGTTCTTCTGTTTTTTATTCCTTTCTTCATCATATTTGGTTTCTTTCATTTCTTTCCATTCGTTTTCCTTCTTTCCCTTTTTTTCAAAAAAGAAAAATCTAATTACTATGATTTTGGATTCGACAAAATTCTACGATAAGAAAGGCCACACTTCAATTCTACTCAAATTTTGTGCGAGTGTAAACTTATCTATTCCGAGACAAAAAAAGAAAAAGCAATTACTACCAGAATCACATCCCATGCTCTCTTGTCCAAGCTTCCTGTGCACTGATCGTCCAGCCTTAGCAGACACTTGGAAAGTGATTTCCCAAGCATTCACCAGTAATCCCGAAGTTACAAATATTGCACTTATTATTATTATTATTATTATTATTATTATTATTATTATTATTATT
>JACYFF010002017.1:5870127-5900871 GCA_017589665.1 Selenicereus undatus | reverse complement strand
TAATCAATCCCTTCTTCTTGATTGTACCCTTGAACCACCAGCCTTGCCTTGTTCCTAGTGACTGTTCCTGACTCATCTAGCTTATTTCGGAACACCCACTTGGTTCCAATGATTGTTCTATCTGCAGGTTTAGGTACAAGATGCCACACTTTGTTTCTTTCAAATTGATAAAGTTCTTCTTGCATAGCCGCGATCCAATCTGAATCTGTAAGAGCTTCATTCACACTTTTTGGCTCAATGTTAGAAAGAAGAGCATAGAAAGCACAAAAATTCTTAAGTTTAGATCTAGTTTGCACTCCAGTATTAATATCTGACAATATTTGTTCAAGAGGGTGTGAACTATGGTGCTTCCATGGTCTTGGATTAATTGGATCCACAAACACATGTTTTGTTCTAACTGAAGTGTGTGTAGGATCAGGCTCAAGAACACCTCTTGATCCTGTTTCTGCACCTGTTTGCAAGCTGGTTCCTGAAGAACATGGTTCCGAACAGTGTTCAACGGTGTTTCCCCCTGTTTGGAGTTCACCTTGCCTGTCGCTTTGAGGAACAACTTTTGTACCTGTTTTCTTCAGGGTGTTCTCACCTTGTTTTTCTTGGTTCAACAGCTCCTTTTGGACAAGACCTAATTCAAACTCTTCATCCTGTGCATTACTCTCATTCAAGGAGTTAGATTCATCAAAAAACACATGCACACTTTCCTCAACACACAAGGTTCTTTTGTTAAAGACTTTGTATGCCTTACTGTGAGAGGAATAACCAAGAAATATTACCTCATCACTCCTTGAGTCAAACTTCCCTAAGGCATCCTTCCCGTTGTTATGCACGAAACATCTACAACCAAATGTTCTTAGATGCATAATGTTGGGTTTTCTGCCTTTAAGAAGTTCATAAGGAGTTTTGTTCAAAATGGGTCTAATCATGCATCTATTTATAATGTAACATGATGTGTTCAAAGCTTCTGCCCAAAAGTTCTTAGGAAGACCACTAGCAATAAGCATTGTTCTAGTCATGTCTTCTAAGGTACGATTTTTTCGTTCAACCACCCCATTCTGCTGGGGTGTTCTCGGGGCTGAGAAGTTTTGATCAACACCATGTTCATTACAAAATTTTGTAAAGCTTGTATTTTCAAATTCAGTACCATGATCAGACCTCAAGCTAACCAATGAGTGTCCTACTCTCTTTTCAATCTTTTTGAGAAGGGTAATAAAGTTCTCAAAAGTTTCATCCTTGGAGGCCAAGAATAGGGTCCAAGTAAATCGAGAGTAATCATCTACTATTACAAGTACATACCTTTTCCCTCCTCTACTAGCTACCCTCATGGGACCACATAAATCAATATGCAATAACTCAAGAGGTCAGGTAGTGCTTACATACTTTTTAGATTTTAAAGAAGATCTGACTTGTTTTCCTTTTGCACAAGCTTCACATACCTTGTCATCATTATACTTGATGGAAGGTAGTCCAACAACCAAATCTTTGGAAACAAGTTTGTTTAACAAGGACAGGCTTGCATGACCTAGTCTCTTGTGCCATAGCATTATATCATCATTTAATGCATTCAAACAAGTCGGATTGTTTTGGGGAAGAGTGGAAATACAAACTTTATAAACATTTTGACATCGCTTCCCCCTCAACACAACATCTCCTGTGTCGTCATTTACAACCAAGCAACGTGTCTTTGAAAACAGTACTAGATTGTTCTTGTCACACAGTTGGGACACACTTAGCAAATTGTGTTTTAACCCATCAACTAAGTTCACATTATCAATTGAGTGGGAGAGAGTTTTAACAATATTACCTACAACGACAATTGTCCCAGACTTGCCGTTTCCAAATGCTACACTCCCACCATTCAAAGCTGTAAGTGAGAGAAAATTTGATCTTTCACCAGTCATGTGCCGTGAACACCCACTATCAACAAACCACAGCTGCCTGTTTTCAAGGGTGTTTGTGGGGTTGTTCGTAAGGTTGTTCTCTCTCACTTCAGCCTGCAAAACAAATCACGGGTTAGTTTTGGGAACCCAGATCCACTTGGGTCCCATTCTTTTAGACATGTAAAGCTCATCTTTTCTAATCCAGATTTGTTTCACATACCTTTCATTCTTTTCATTGGCATGTTTTCTTACAGGGCGGGTGTATCTATAATGACCCGTTTTACCACAATGAAAGCAAACGATGTTTTCAGGTAATCCCACATACTTCCTATGTATTGGGTAAACGGTCCGTTTAGGCTTATATCCAAGTCCCTTTTTGTTTCGATTGTGGTGAGTGTTTAACCAATCAAGGGCTTGTGAGGATTTGTTCCAGCGGTTGTTTGTGGCAAGATCAGTTTCCAATTTTTCTATGGTAGCATTCAAGCTCTGCCTTTCATTTAGCAGGGATTCAACTGTTTCTTCCACTTTAAAGAGTTTTTCCTCTACTTGAGTGTACTCGCCTTCTTTTAGAAAGAGATCTTCTCTAAGCACGTTAATACTCTCATGTAAACCAAGTTTTTCATTTTTAAGAATTTCATTTTCAAGCTCTAGGTCACGAACTTCTCTTTTTAGATCAGCACAGGTGTCTATCAAATTATATAGAAGTTTTTCTAAAGTAGCTTTGTTAAGACCATGTACCTTGTTCTTGAGATCTGAGAGGCTGATTGTTGATTCATCATCTGAATCTGAATCACTTTGTGCCATCAGTGCTACAACCCCTTCTTCAGCTTCAGATTCTCCTTCATCCTTAGAGGAATCTCCCCAAGCAGCCAGCATAGCTTTCGAGAATCGCTTGCCCAGATTGTTTACAGGGTGTTTTCGACCCTGTTTTCGAGGATGTTCGGGCATCTGATCTTCTCGAAGCAAAGGACAATTTTTGACTAAGTGATCTGGCTTGCCGCATTTGAAACACCCTGTGAGCTGTTCTTTGGGGGTGTTTCTGGACTTACTGACGTCTTTTCTTTTATTGTTTTCCTTGACCTTTTTGAAGAATTTCTTGAATTTTCTGGTCATTAGGGCCATATCTTCATTTTCAAGGTCAGAGTCAGTGTCCTCATGTGCTTTCAAAGCAAGCCCACGATCCTTCTTTTGCTCCTCTTTTTGTTGTGAGTTCTTTCGGAGTTCATAGGTTTGGAGATTACCAATCAACTCGTCGAGAGTGATCTTGTTCATGTCTTTAGCCTCTTGGATGGCTGTTACTTTGGCCTCCCACGTACGAGGTAGGATTCTGAGGATTTTCCTTACCAACTCTTCAGTGGTGAAAGACTTTCCCATAGATTTTAACTCGTTCGTGATGTGGGTAAACCGTGTATACATATCCATCACAGTCTCACGATCAGCCATATCAAACAACTCATACTGTCGCATAAGTAGCTCAATTCTAGATTGTTTAACTTGACTCGTACCTTCATGAGCAACTTGCAGGGCGTTCCAGATAGCTTGGGCTGATTCACACTTAGAGATGCGAGTGTATTCATCGGGTCCTAGGCCAAAATATAGTAGTTTCTTGGCCTTGGCATTTTTCTCCATTTTCTTATAATCCTCAGCATTAAACTCTTTAGGTTCCTTGGAAACCGTCTTACCATCTTCAAGCACCTTGGTGGGAACAAGGGGCCCATTCTTGATGAGCATCCATAACTCATAATCTTCTGCCTGAATATAGTTTTCCATGCTATTCTTCCACCAACTATAATGTTGGCCGTTGAAATAGGGTGGACGAGTAATGGATTGCCCTTCAAGAATGCCTTGTGGTGTACTCATCTTCATAATCTCTCAATGTGTTAGCCTTTTGTGAGAGAACCTGCTCTGATACCACTTGTTGAATTAGTGAGTATTCTACCACAAGAGGGGGTAAATTGTGGTGTCTGATTTTCGCGTTGTAAATGAAACAAACACCCCTATGACTTGTTTGCAAATGGTGTTCGCAGATATAGCAAATGCGAAAATCACCAAGATAAATGCGGAAAATATAGCACACACAATTTTTACGTGGAAAACACCTCTAGCCTAACTGAGGTGTGAAAAACCACGACCTACCTCGTGTAGGATTTAATCACTTCACTAAACCGAGCTTAACTCGTTACAATTGTAACACACCTTGTTACAACCTTGCAACCACGTAATCTCCTTCTCTAAGGCAGATTACACCACGTCCAAATCTCACAAGATAGGACACGTCCAAAGTCCACACGACTAGGACACACTCACTTTTGACTGATCTGAGATCAAGGTCAACAAACACCGTACTGGGGTGCTTCTTACTAAGCAGATGTAAGGTACAATGAAGATCCTATTATGCCAATATATCGAAAGCTTGGTTGAAACACAACTTGAGTTGGTTTTTCTTTTCTCAAGAATAGCTAAAAAAACTCTTCTAGAAAAACCTCTTTTTGAAATTTCCTATATGTTGTGTGTTTCCAAGTTTTCACTCTTTGCTTTCTTTTCTTCCCTTTTTCTCTCAATGTCACAGTGTATTGTGGGGGCGAAAGAGCTGAGCTTTTATGCACAAAAACCCAACGGTCAAAAACCAAGGAGAAGAGAAGAAATCAGCTAAGTTTGGAAAAGGATTTTCAAGAGAAATATTCCCAACGGCTAGTGGCAAGTTTTTCCAAGTTATAAGGGATTTGTTATCTCAAGAGATAACCCTTATCTTCTCATAGCCGTGAAGAAGATTCAAAAAGCAACCAGAAATCTTCAACTTTGGGATTTTTATCAAATCTGAAAATATTGGCAAAGAAAATCTTTTAGATTTGGCAAATTCCCAAAAACCTATTTTAGCAAATCTCCCACAATATTTTCAAGAAATATCTTTTCCAGAAAAATAGCAACCTTAGAGTTTAAGGAAGGTATACTGGAGATCTTGGCCAACCGAAATGAATTTTCAAAGATAACCGGGTATGGCCACTTCAGTTCAGAAACACCCTAGGCACCCTGTTTGCAGGGTTGTTTGCAACTGGTGTTCTGAAGTACTTAGTGCGAATACTGATTCAAGAGGTGTTTAAAAGCATTTTCAATATTGGCATATTAACAAGAGTCTAAATAAATAAAACCTATATACTCAAGACTTCTTGTTTTGAATCAGTCATCTTGTCCAAGATTTGTAGAGCTGCTGTGAACACCAAGGTCACCTTGTTTGCTGGGGTTGTTCTTTGCATTACTAGAGTTTAGGAACCACATGCTTTACATCGAGTTGATCTTGCTAGAGTCCAGGAACAACATGCTTTACAATCGAGTTGTTCTTAATATAGAACCACCAAGTAGAACCTGTTTTAAAGACTTGTTCTCACATGTAGCAAACCAGTTAATATAAAAAAGAAAACACCATTTAGGCCTGTTTGGAGATCGTGTTTGGAGCAACATTACTTGGACAAATTTTTACACTTGGATTTGTTATCATCAAAACTTAATCAAAATAACTCAACACATGTCAAATATAATGTTGATGGGAGTATTCAGCATTATAAGGCTAGATTAGCCATATGTGGCGATCACTAAGTTGAGGCCTTTGACTACAATGACATATTTGCTCTAGTTGCCAAAATGACAAGTGTGATGATATTCCTTTCAATTGTAGTAGCCAAAGGTTGGGAACTGCATCAAATGGATGTCAACAATGCCTTCTTACATGGTAACCTGGATGAAGAAGTATTTATGCTCCTACCTCCTGGCTTCTAATCCAGATTTCCTAACAAGGTATGTCGACTCAAGTGCTCCTTATATGGCCTTCGTCAAGCCCCACGACAATGGTTTATCAAATTATCTAGCAAGTTAAGCGAGTATGGACTTATTTGTTCCTATGCTGATTATTCATTATTTATGTATTGTAAAGGGGACGTATTTATGACATTACTTGTTTATGTGGGTGACATAGTTCTTGCATCCAACAATACTTCTGCTTCACACAAGTTTAAAACCTATCTCAATGACTACTTTAGCATCAAAGATTTAAGACCATTGAAAAATTTTCTTGGAATTGAAATCGCTCGTGGGCCTGAAGCAATGTTTTTATGCCAACAAAGGTATACATTGGAGATCATTGATGAATGTGGGCTCTTAGGCACCAAACCCGCTAAGTTTCCCATAGAGGAAAACCACAAACTTGTTTTCGCCACAGGCCGAGAACTCGCCGGTGCTACAAGCTACAGAAGATTGCCCAAGCGTCTTATCTATCTTACTATTACTAGGCCCGAACTAACCTATGCAGTACATGTGCTATCACAGTTTATGCAGTCACCCAAAGAAGATCATATGGCAGCTACATATCGTGTCATCTATTATCTTAAAGGCACCGCAGCTGGAGGTATCTTTTTCCCTAACAAGAATAATCTCCAAGTCTATGGCTATTGTGTCTCTGAATGGGGTACTTGTCCACTTTCTCGACATTTGGTGACCAGCTATTTTGTCACCCTAGGGAACGCACCTATTTCCTTGAGGACCAAGAAGCAAGCCACCGTTTCTTGATCTTCAGTTGAAGTGGAGTATCACGCTATAGCAGTCGCCACTAATGAACATGTTTGGGTGCTCACCCTTCTCGCATCGCTAACCTATGAAGCTATTTTGCGATAATCAGGCCACCTTGCACATTGCCAAGAATCCAGTCTTCCATGAAAGGACAAAACACATTGACATCGACTGTCATTTTATCCACGAAAAACTGATGGCCAGTCTCCTTACATTCGGGTACATCCAATCTTAGCATCAACCAGCTGATATCCTCACTAAGGCGCTCGGAAAACATCGTTTCTAGTATTTGAAGCAAGTTGGGCATGACAAATTCGCATGATCCAACTTGAGGGGGAGTATTAAGGAAAATAAAACTTTAGAGAATTTTTAGATACTTTATTTAGTGATTGTATTTGAGTTAACCTCTTATTCTTGTTCACCACGTTATAGTATGATAGGGTTACTTGTGTATAAAATGGGGTGAATGATTTTGCTATAGTGAGGTAGAGGAACGATCAATACACACGACCATTTGTTTATGCCGTTTATGCCTACGGTTTTCTGTCTTCAAATTCTTGTATATACTTAGTTATCCATAGGCATTGAACGATTAAAAGAAAATGAATAAACTCTCAGCCTAGATCAGGAAACCGCTCCGAATTTTGATCCAACTTAGGGAATATCTTTTTTATGGTGGAATATTGCCTTCTACTCTTTAGATCCCATGGCTCTTCAAGTTGAGATGGGCTTTTGCCTTTGTAGTCTTGGTCCAAATCGATTGTAACACATTTGGCCCCTCCTTGACTTATTATTTTTCCTAGAGTTGTTATATTATTTCTTAATAGAAATGACAATTCATAGACCCTATTGTAGCATTTGGTTGAAAGTAATGCAATAACTATACAATGGAATCAACCATGTGATGCAATTGTTATTGCAATTAAATGGGATAATAATTACATTACAATGTTTGATTATAAAATTTTTACAAGTGTAATGGAATGAATTCATCTACAAACAATATTTAATCTTACACGTGACGTTACTTGCAATTCAATTCGCATTTTATTTTTGCCTATTTTAATTATTTATAGCTTTGTTCATAATTATATCATCCAATATCTTATCATCATGGTTACGATATTTCACATGAGATTTACTTCACTGTATTTCTTCTAGTTTGCAATAATGTAATATTATTCAAGTTTATTAAGTAGAGAGAAGATGATGATGATGCTGCTACTGCTGATGATGATGATGATGATGATGATGATGTGAGAGAGAGAGAGAGAGAAATATAATGTCTAGAATGTACAAAAATGCAGTTACAATAATACGATCATAATCTAGGTTAAACTTTATCTAATATGGAGAGAAGAGAGAGAGGTGACGGGGCTTCAAACCTTTAAAAAAATGGTGCCAAAGTAATACGAGAGGGGAAGTAGATGAGTGACAATGGAGAGAAGAGAGAGAAAGTTCCCAAATATAATAGCTTATAGTTGGGTAAACTTTGATTTAAAGGCATACAATCACAATAGTTTAGGAAAAGTCAAGTAATTGTATTTACATAGATTAAGGTAAATGTGATTACAATGCAATATTGATTACATTCCTTAATGGTAACCAAACATGGTAATGGAATCACCATTACCATTTTGATTGCATTACAACTTTGATTACATAAAACCAAACAAGCCATACGGGTTAGGCCGATGGCCAACTAGAAGAAACCTCTCGTCACAGCCATCTTCACTAATCGTTGATATTATTCCCCCTCATTTTGGCGATAAGAAGGAAACTATTCCTTCTTCTACCACAATATTTTATGCACAAAGGTATCTTTCTTAAAAATTCAGTTCTCATCCCCTCTCCGTCGAATACAAAGCCAATCAGGTTTAAAATGGGTAATAATACGTCAATTCAAGCAAAAGTAAATCAAGGTTTTCATATTTAACTATTTGTCTATCATCTTCAGCTCATATTTTAGACAATTAATGTTTTGGCCAGTGATAATTCCATACAAACATGAGTAATTGAGTCCGTGACAAAGTCCACCTTAATTAATTTACCTAGACCTTTAATAATTTCAAATACAGCATGCTTTTCGAAATATTTAACGGTTATGTTAGGAATTGTCCCTTAATAATCATAGAAGAGAAATGACCAATAGATGATCGAAAGTTAGGCTTCCCTCTACTTAATAATGTGCAATATCTAATAAGGAAACCAACTCCTCTAAACTTGATCTAACTCTGATTGAAGATCAAATCAAAAGAGAAAGATGTCCTTATTGATGTATTTCATCAAGTGGTTTCCAAAGTAATAGAATTTTTGAGCAATTATATTGTACCTCACTAAATTACCAAGAACCTCACCTATTAGCATTTTGCTCCACGTGGTCGAAGTATTTGTCTAAAAGAAAACTTGACCTTAAAGGGGTCTCTGGATCTGCAAACAATCCATCTACTACTTAAGTGATGTTGTCTACAATGGAAATAAGAGTAAGAACCATTTATTAGATCTGACTATAGCTGAGCCAATTCTGACTTTTTTGTATCTTCATGAAGTTGTTTCATTTCAATTTTCATAAAAGTGGACTAGACATTTAGGAAGGGAAATGACTTTAGTTGTTGGCTAGAAGTTATTTTTAGCTGCAGATGGAGCAAATGCCAATCTGCACGAATGGACTTCAACTTTAGATTCCGAAATGTATAAGGATTTAAGACAATCATGGTTATTGTTCATTCCTTTTACAAGTATGTTGTGTTTGTGAAGTAGGATCAACTAACTTGACCTCTTAAGGTAGCCTTAAGAAGCTTAAGGGTACTCATTTGTTCACTAAAGATCTCACCAACTTCGCTTGATGTGCTTAGAATAATTTTGAGCAAGTTTTTTATGGTCTTATGAAGCTCAATAGGCTTGCACCCTTCTATGTGAGACACTTCAAGGTTCTTTATTCCTAATTTCGAGGTCAGAGTAGTTGACGTAAGGAAAAATAAGTCATGGTGGTTGAAAAATCAAGTCATTGATCAAGGCCAGCTTGTGGCATGGTTTTTCTATTTGACTTTCTAGCTTTGAATTTTTGTTCTTTTGGACTCTTTTGTTAAGTATTATGGAACTAAAATGTGTTAAAGATATTATCAAAATCATGCCAAAAAGCTAAGCTCAACAGGACCAAGAGAGGGTCCTTTCATCTGGTCAAAGAGTGGAGGGAACTCTTTGTTATTTATTTTTCGAGGCTGCCATAGTTTTTACTCCTTTTGGCTGTCATTCGAAGTTGAAAGTTAAGTTGCTCCTTTTTGCTAAATAAGTCTTAGGAAGATTTTCATCATATCTAATTAGGGAAAAAATTTTAGCTTCAACTTTGGGAGAAAAGCAGTTTATTGACTCCATCAGCAGGCAAGTTGGAGCCAAATTTTTGAATTTTGTGTGACTGCAAAGTTGGAGTCACAACTTATTGTTTTGGGGGTGATAGAAACATCAACTTTGGTTGTGCTCGTAATCACTGCAGTGCTTCGATTGCCATTTGCAATACTAGCCTTTACAAACCATTCAGATGTAGATCCAATAGTTTTCTTCCTTGAAGATTGAAGGATGACGTTTTCGGGAGCCATTTCTTCTTCAAAGGAATGTAGAACTTGTTTGCTTGGAGAAAGAGATGAGAGGTAGAGAAGTCCCATCGGGCATACCAAAAATTTGTAAACACAAATTTTGAGTGTCAAATTAAATAAGACAAGAAATATAGACTAATTAATTTGTATTAATTTCAGAAGATATGAATACAATCTTTGTGTATTTGTTACAAGTGAAAAAATAAATAATTCCTCTTATTTGATCTCCAATATGTATTTGAAAGAGGGCCGCTTGACTTGAATCTCAATCAAGTTAATGGATTTGACTTCCTTTGAATGAACTTCAATGAATTTAATCTTGAGGGAAAGCCTAAAAGCTTGATCTTAATCAACAAGAGTTTTGCTTGATTTTCGATGGTAGATGACACGTGCTTTGATTGCGCTTGTTGTCTTCCTTTGGATAATTAACCCTTTGAGTTTTCAGAATGCCTTCGGAGTAAATGAATTTCTGACCCCCTAAGTAGGAGGGAGTTGTGCTCAATTTATAGGGAAAGAATCATCCTCCCTTTACTAGGGTTTGCAACTTATTCGCCTTTTTGGGCCATTAACTGGGCATTTCACTTGTTAATCCATTTGACAAGCGATTTAGTAGTCAATTTGCTCCTAGACTTAGTAGTTGTTTGAGTCATGACTTGGTCGGCGATTTGACCCAATTTATTTAAATAAATTAAATTAATTAAATGGGTCAACCCAAAATAATTAATTTTCTGATGTGGCACTTTTCTTCATTTTTTTAGTGCCTACACATTGATGGTTTAGAAAATTATTTCCCAAATGTATAAGTTCCAAAAATAGGAATGGGCATAGGGCGAGTTCGGGGCGGGTTGAGTCATACTCGCACTCATTCCAATTTTCAAAAGTCATATCCATACCCTTACACATCAGGTTTTAGATGATTATACTCATATCCATACCCATCGAATTTTTTAGATTTACGGGTATTATTCGGGTGCATGTATAGAGTATAAAGTGTCACCCATATTCAACCCATATTTGCACACACGCTGTGTTTGATTAGCAATTTCAAGCGACGCTAATAAAATTCATATTTAACTAAACTTACGGAAGTTAAAATTGTAAATAGAATTTAATTTTTCATTTCTACATAAATAAACACTATACAATTAGAGTTTCATGCCTAATATTTATTTTTGGATTTTACCGTATTTTTGTTGCCTTTTACTAGCAAATTAAGTACACAATTGGGTATGAGTTTTAAGGATCCATACTCATACCCATACCCATTTTCAAACACAATATCAGTACTTATACCCTTACTCACTTGAAACCCATTTTCATCACTCATTCGGGTGCTAAATGAAAGGATTTAGTCGGGTTTTCCGGGTTCGGATAATACTCTCATCTCTATCCAAAAACTAATATACAAATCCCGATAGGCCTATATGCATATTTTTTCAATTACGCGCCCAACTTTATATGCATATTTTTCCAATACACACTGAACTTTCGATGCTCTAATCATGTCAGTACTCCTCAAACTAGAATGTTTGGCGCTTTCTCCATCGCAAGCGTCTCTTTTGGCTCGTTTCTTAGGCCCTATTCTTTTCTAGGATTGGGAAGATTTAGCTTATAATTTACAGCTCTTTACAGTTTCTTACTTCTTTTTATATTTCCTTATATCTTCTTACATCTATAGAAAACTAAGTATATAGATGAATTTGAAGAGAGAAAACTGCAGACATAAACGGGATAAGCATATGGCCTTGTGTATTGATTTTTCCTCTGCCTCACTATTGCAAAATCATTCACCCTATCTTATACACAAGTAACCCTATCATACTATAACTTGGTGAATAAGAATAAGAGGTTAACTCAAATACAATCACTAAATAAAGTATCTAAAAATTATCTAAAGTTTTATTTTCCTTAATAACATCTGCTTACCTCTTCTTACATCTTCTTACATATTTTTAAATATCCTTATATATTTTTTTATTATATTCAACTTATCATCTATTTTTTTTCTCATATTTGTAGAAATCAGTATATATTTTTTATATACTACGAATATGAAAAATCTTACAATTTTTTTATGAACATAATATTTGTATAAATATAAAAACAGAATTAATGATTTGAATCAACATTTGAGTTCCAACATGAAGCATATATACTAAAAAAAAAAAAGGGCAGGCCGGTGCATGAAGCATATATACTATTATAGAGAAATAAGTTAACATGTTTTAAAATTATAATACAAAAATCGCATTTATGTTTGAATTTCAACCTGAATCATGCATGAAAGCAGTCAAACTATCGGTGATGAAAACATGTTAACTACTTCATCCATAAGCTTATCCATGGCAACTTGGTTGCTATCATCGTACAATTGAACATTAGATTGAATTTAATTCCAATTAATTCAAATAGAATTTCATTTTTAGGTTCTATTCATTTCTTGGGAAAAATTGTTATTTCTTTAATTTGCTTATAGGGAGGTGAAACTAGTGTTAATACCAAAAAATCATCTCAATTGTGGAACATATTTGGTTCTACATATTTGTCAGCTTGAATTTGTCATATTAATAATCAATTGACTTGTTCAAAGATTTATTTTCATTAGTTATGTTATTTTAATATTATTTTTTATTATCCAAAACAATAATTTGCAGAAAAATAAATTTGTTTGGTAATGTTAAAATATAATTTGCCTAGTTATGTTGTAAAATTTATTTCCTATAAGTATCGTTGATGCACATAATTTATTTTCATAAAACATTTTTTTTTCATAATACTCTGATATTCATATAGAGGGAGACAACAAAACCCTTATCCAAGCGGTTCAGGGCCACATTCAAATACCATGAGAAATCCAAGTATTGATGCAAGATATTCAAACTTACATCCAACTTTGTAACAAAATTCTTATAACTCATATTTTTAGGCAAGGAAATTGTGTGTCTGACTGACTAGCAAAGTATGGCTTGTCACTCCATTCCACAATAGTGCGGAACAAGGTTCCACATAGGGACATTTTTCGTATTCTCTATGAGGATAATCTAGGGAGAACCTTGAGAGAAGAGCTAACTAGATTGTATTTTTACCTTACAAAAGAAAAAAAATACATATCCAAAGATTATATTATATAATTTTTTAATAATTCAATAACTCCTTACGGCTATTCTTACATCTTGTTGTAACTTCTTACATCTTACTGCTCCTTACATTTCCTTATAGTTTCTTACAACTCCTGACAACTTATAGCTATATCTTATCGCAAAAAAAAAAATTCCCTTACTAAACTGATCCAACTCTCGGACTGCTTTTCTTTTGGTGTTTTTCGGGCTTGCCATCATACCAATCTCCTAAATTCTGGGCTCATTGTTCCTGACTTGGTCTGCTCATCGGTTCTCCTTCATTTGCCACCTTTGATAATTCATTTTCTCAGTTCTTGAAGGACAATTTCACATTTGACTCATTGCATCCTGATTTCACCCTTGGAAAGGTGCAAAGGGCATTATCCAGTCAAACTCTCGCCGCAATTTTTCTTCTTTTTTTTTTAACCAACGTTAATATGTACTTGATTTGGGAAAAACACTAATGCTACCCTTTGGGGCCTAGTTCAGGGGTTTGCCTAAATCCACTTAGGCCCACACGCAGGCCAAGAGGCCACAGGAATGTCGGCCTATGCTCACCTGCAGGCCTACACCAGGGGCCCCATAACGTAACCCTAGAGGCCTTCTTAGGGCCCAGCGACCCTAGGACCGGGACCTATTCGGCCTCTTCCAGTGAAGTTACCATTTTACCCTTTTTCCCAAAAGAGGGTTATAAATAGTGACCTACTTTCTTGGGAAAAGGGAGAAAGAAAAGGAGGGTGAAAAATTGACACTAGCATTTATGCCTTTTGGAACCAAACAACTGACTTGACCATCGGAGAGGCATTCCCTGGACTACATCCCGAGGTTGGCCTTTTTGCAGGTAAAAGAGCAGGAGGAGACGAGGAAAGACGTCGTGTTGATCGCCAGCTGTCAGATACACCCGCTCTCTCGCCCTACGTCATCAACACAACCACGAAACCGATTCTCGGCGGAATCAGATTGGCGCCGTCTGTGGGGAAAGAGCGGTAGCGATGGTAGTCAGCGATGCGACACGAGCACGGACGCGCAGGGACAACGCACCAGCCGTGGGCACTTCTGCGCCACCCGTTGTTGAGGATGCCAGCGAGAGTTCTAGGGCAAGCCCTCGTCCAGGGGGGGCCTTGCAGCAAGAACCTTAGGCTTACATTACAGTGGACGCACTCAAAGGGCTCATGTCCGCCATGGCGGACACTATCACTTAGCAGGTCACCGAGCAGGTCCAGAGGGCTCTGGAGATTACCGGTGCGGGAAACCCTTCCAACCCTCTTGGGCACCTTACACCGCGGGCCGGTTCCCCCCGCCGGAAGGAACTAGTATCTTTACACTCATGTGACCACGCCTGTGAAGGCATGCGATCGCACAAGACCAATTGCCTTCAAGACGAGTGGCAGAAAGACCGTACCACACTGGATGTCGCTGGTCGATCTGAGCGCGGACGCACCGTAGCTTCCGCTACTGCCTCAACTCCTTATGCCACTCACTCGCGGCGATCTGGTTGGCTCGAGGATCAGGAACAGACCTCCCGGCTCAGGCGGGATAAGTCATACGGTCGTCGCCGTAGTCCGGAGCGTTGCAGTCACCAAGACCGGGCGCAGAGTCCGCCGGTGAGGGAAATATGTGACCAGGAGTTCCGCATGAGAGACCGCTCCCCGCGTCGCGGATTACGGCCCGTCCTGAACACGAGAAGTCTTTCGGTGGTGGAAGGTCGAACGGCAGCTTGTTACTCCCATCAAAGTATCGGGAACGACAACTCGCTTCGCCGTCCCCTCTTTTTCGACCCCTTTCTGCCCCGAAATTGTAAACGCCTCAAGATGCGAAAAAGTGAAGATGCCAATGCTTGATCTATATGATGGAACCGGAAACCCAGAAGAGCACCTGGGGGTTTACAAAGCTCAGATGTATGTCCAAGACGTGGGCGACGCGTCTTATTGCCGCTACTTCCCTGCCACCTTAAAGGGGGTTGTGCAGTCTTGGTTCAACGGCCTGCCCCAGGGGAGCATAACCTGTTTCCAGGATCTGGATGACAAATTCGTTGGTCAGTTTATTGCGAGTCGCAAAGAACAGCGAACTAGCATACACCTGTCGAAAATCAAGTAGGGGCCGCAGGAGTCCTTGGCCGAGTTCGTCAGACGGTTTCATCAGGAGGCGGTATTAATCCCGGAATTGGAAGATGGGGTAGCTTACACCTCTTTTTTGAACGGCCTCAAGAGCAGACGTTTTAAATTCTCCTTGGCGGAAAAGAAGGAAACTACGTTAGCTGAAGCCTTGAGAAAAGCTGCGGACTTCGTCCGCGCCACTGAAATCTGCGCTGAGGGTTCGGATGCCCCCAAGAAGGCAAAGGCTCCGGGGGATAGAGGTTTTACTCGCAGTGAAAGGAATCCCGTTCCCCGGGACAGAAGGCAGCCGATGGAGACTCTGGACACCCGATTCACCACTGACGCCAGGAATATCCTCATGGAGGTACGGGGGCATCCCATGCTGCGTCGACCGCCTCCTATGACCATGGCCCCCCGGCCGCAGAACGCGCGGAAATATTGTGAATTCCATGAACAGAATGGCCACACCACGACCGAATGTAGAGAGTTGAAGAAAGCTCTCCATGAGCTCGCAGGTAAGGAGCAAATCGATTGCTTCCTAAAGAAGGGGTCGCGCTTCCTTCGGCATGAGCAAAACCTTGAGCCGCCCTAGCCATGGGACGATGAGTGCTTAACAGAAATTGTGGCAACTATCGCAGGCGGCCACATGACGGATCTAACGCGGTCGGCATGGAAGTCACAGCTTAGGGGCGCACAACAGGTGCTCACCATGGAACAGGGGTCCGGCCTCGCGGCACCCACCATGGTCTTTGGGGGCAAGGATGCCCCGCGGCTAGCCGCCCCCCACAATGACCCATTGGTGGTTGAAATGAAGATCGCAAATGCGGTCGTGCATCGAATTCTTGTAGACACCGGCAGCTCCGTGGACATCATAGCATGGGAATGCCTTCAAAAACTTTCCTACCTAGGGCGCAAGGTTGTTCCCATAACGACTCCTGTTTTGGGGTTTGGAGGGCAAGAGGTGAATCCTGCTGGAACCGTTCGCCTTCCGGTGCGATTCGGGGACAAGACTCGCTTCAGAAGTTTAGAAATTGATTTTCTTGTGGTCGATGTACCTACAGCATACAATGTAATCCTCGGACGACCCACGCTTCACAGGGTTAAGGCCGTGCTCGCCCCATACCTCCTTCAGCTTCATTTCGAGGCAGACGACGGGGCCATTGGGGAGCTCCGGGGTGATCAGCGGACGACATGGGAATGTTACCTGGTCAGCATAAAACCCCTCATCAAACGACCCCGGGATCGCGAGGTCAAAGGCCCACTCGCAACAGCGAAGAGGGTGAAGGAAAGCCCTGTCGCAAGGGGACCCGAGACTTTGGTAATCCACTTCGTCTCCCCTAAACCTCCGCAAGTTCGGCCAGAAATTGAAGACGCGGTGGAACACATACACTTGGAGGAAGAACGGCCAGAGCGCACGGTACACCTTGGGCGCGGCATAACAGCCCTGGAACGTCAAACCCTTGTCCGCCTCTTGCAAGAATACAAGGACATTTTCGCTTTTGGCCTCAGTGAGATGCATGGCATCGCCGCCACTGTAATGGAGCACTGCTTGAATGCTGACCCTAGGCACAAGCCGGTCATTCAGAAAAAGCGCCACATGGGCCCCGAACGCGCGACCGCGGCAAACACAGAGGTCCAGAAGCTGCTGGAGGCCGGCTTTATCCGAGAGTGCCAATACCCATAATGGGTCTCGAATGTTGTGTTGGTAAAAAAGCCTAACGGCACATGGAGAATGTGTGTGGATTTCACGGACTTGAACAAGGCCTGCCCGAAGGACAGTTACCCCCTGCCGAAGATCGACAAATTGGTGGACGCTACGGCCGGACACGCCCTACTCAGCTTCATGGATGCCTTCTCAAGGTACCACCAAATGCCCCTGCGTCCCGAAGACCAGGAGAAGACGGCGTTCATAACCGACCGGGGCCTCCACTGCTGTAAAGTTATGCCCTTCGGTTTAAAGAACGCAGGGGCCACTTATCAGCGCCTCGTTAACAAGCTGTTCGAACCGCTAATCGGACTGACCATGGAAGTTTATGTAGATGACATGATCATCAAGAGCAAACTCCAGAGCGATCACCATGTCGATTTGCGGAAAACATTCGAGATTCTACGAGTGTTCAATATGAAGCTCAACCCGAAGAAGTGTGTCTTTGGGGTTCGGTCAGGAAAGTTTATGGGCTTCATGATCAGTCATTGCGGCATCGAAGCAAACCCGGACAAGGTTCAGGCTGTTCTGGACATGCAACCCCCGAGAACCATACAGGAAGTTCAGCGCCTGACAGGTTGTGTAGCTGCCCTCGGACGCTTCATGTCTCACTCAGCCGACATGTGCCAACCTTTCTTCCGTGTTCTACGCCGGTGGGACAATTTCCAATGGGATGAGAAGGCCGACAAAGCCTTTTAAGCGCTAAAATCGTACTTAGCTCGACTACCACAGATCGCCAGTCCCGTGGAGTCCCGTGGAGGGAGACGTGTTGATTTTGTATTTGGTCGTGTCGGAACATGCGGTCAGCGCGGTCCTTGTGGACGAGCGAGCACGGGAGCAAGTACCGGTGTATTACGTAAGTCACGCCCTAGCCGGCGCAGAAATGAACTATCCCCTCATTGAAAAGTTCGCCTATGCCTTAGTAATGGCAAGTCAGAAGCTGCGACCTTACTTCGAAGCCCATAAAATCTTGATCCTAACCGACCAACCCCTAAGAAGCGTCCTTTAGAGGTTGGATGCCTCGGGCCGTCTCTTGAAATGGGCCGTGGAGCTCTCGCGTTACGACCTACCCTTCGAGCCGCGGCGAGCCATCAAGGCGCAGGCGTTGGCTGACTTCTTCGCCGAGTGTAAAGCACCTGTAGAGGAAGCCCCCCAACCGCGCCCATGGAACTTGTACGTAGACGGCTCGTCCACCAAGGATGGTAGTGGGGCCGGTCTCATTGTGGAAAGCCCCTCTAGAACACGCCATGAGCACGCCCTCAAGTTTATGTTCAAGGCATCCAATAACGAGGCCGAATATGAGGCCCTCATTGCGGGAATAGAACTTTGTCACACTGCAGGGGCTGATCACGTCCAGGCGTTTTTTGACTCGCAACTCGTCGTTAGTCAGCTCAATGGAGCTTACGAAGCAAAGGACGAGGTTATGGCCGCATACGTCAGGAGGGTTCGTGAGGCAACCAAGCTGCTCAGGCACTTTTCCATAATGCACATCCCCCGCTTAGAGAACTAGCAGGCAGATGCCCTGTCTAAGCTAGCAAGCTCTTCCGATGACGGCCGGCCAAAGAACATTCAGTGGGAAACTCTGACGGGCAGGAGCATCGACTTACATGAGGTGGCATGGCTGGACCGGAGTCCCACGTGGATGGAGCCTATTCGTGCATATCTCGCTGATGGCACGTTACCCACGGATATCAAAGAAGCAGAGAAGATCAGGAGGCGATCAAACTGGTTCGTATTGTACGAAGGAATTCTCTACAAGCGTTCCTTTGCCCGACCTCTTCTGCGGTGCGTACCCCCAGCGGAGGGAAAGCAAATTCTGGAGGAGTTACATCAAGGCGTTTGTAGCTTGCACCTCTGTAGGCGGGCGCTCACTGTGACGGCCCTCCTCACCGGCTACTACTGGCCGAGCTTACGGGAAGATGCAATGACGCTGGTCCGGACTTGTGACAAATGTCAGCGGTTCGCGCCCGTCCAACGAGTCCATTCCACTCTCATGACACCGATAGTTAGCCCACTACCGTTCGCCACATGGGGCATGGACATCCTTGGACCCTTTCCCAGGGTTACGGGCCAGTGCAAATATCTCTTTGTAGCTGTAGACTATTTCACCAAGTGGATTGAGGCGGAGACCGTCGCCTCTATAACCACTGCAGAAGTGCGAAAGTTTATTTGGCGAAATATTATCACTAGATTTGGCATCCCCCGCACAATGATCTTCGATAGCGGCCGACAATTCGATACCAGTAAGCTCACTGATTATCTCAGTAGCTTGGGGTGTCAGGCTCGCTTCACGGCCGTGGCGCATCCCCAGACCAATGGTCAGGCAGGGGCAGCTAATAAATCCATCCTCCATGGTATACAGAAAAAACTCGATGACGCCAAAGGTAACTGGGTAGACGAGCTGCACGGCGTCCTGTGGAACCTCCGCACCACCGAGAAAACAGTCACGGGAGAAACCCCGTTTATGCTCACATACGACTCTGAAGCCGTCCTTCCCGTGGAAGTAGCTCTTCATACCCACCGACTCACCACTTTTCAAGAAGCAGCAAACAATGCAACACTACGGGAGGCTTTGGACCTCCTCCCCTCTATCCGCATCGACTCTTTGCTCCGAGAGGCCTTCTATAAACTTTGAATAGCACGATTACACAATCGCACCGTCAGGATGACACCTATCCGCGTCGCGGATTTGGTACTCCGGCGCACGAAGAGCGTTGCCCGTGCCACGGAGCACGGCAAACTGACGGCTAATTGGGAAGGACCCTATAAGGTCGTCTCGCAAATTCGCCTCGGCACATTTCGGCTGGAAACCCTTCACGGTACCCCTGTTCCCCGGGCGTGGCATAGCAACAACTTAAGGAAATATCACGATTAAGTTGTAATTGCTCGCATTTGTGCTCATTGAGAAATGAATATTCTTGCCATTTCCTCTGCATCCGATGTCATGAGCACTAAGGGCCCCCGAGCACGGTCTACATGCCGATCGCTACGCTCTTAGTCCCTGTAGGGGCTAAGGGCCCCCGAGCACGGCGTACATGTCGGTCGCTACGCTCTTAGTCCCTCTAGGGGCTAAGGGCCCCCAAGCACGGCCTGCGGCCGGTCGCTACACTCTTAGTCCCTCTAGGGGCTAAGGGCCCCCGAGCACGGCCTACGTGTCGGTCGCTACGCTCTTTGTCCCTCTAGGGGCTAAGGGCCAACGAGCACAGCCTTACGGTCGGTCGCTACGCTCTTAGTCCCTCTAGGGGCTAAGGGCCCCCGAGCACGGCCTGCGGCCGGTCGCTACGCTCTTAGTCCCTTTAGGGGCTAAGGGCCCTCGAGCACGGCCTACGGCCGGTCACTACGTTCTTAGTCCCTCTAGGGGCTAAGGGCCCCTCAGCACGGTCTGCGTGCCGGTCGCTACGCTCTTAGTCCCTCTAGGAGCTAAGGGTCCCCGAGCACGGCCTGCGGCCAGTCGCTACACTCTTAGTCCCTCTAGGGGCTAAGGGTCCCCGAGCACAGCCTACGTGCCGGTCACTATGCTCGTAGTCCCTCTAGGGGCTAAGGGCCCATGAGCACGGCCTTACGGCCGGTCGCTACGCTCTTAGTCTCTCTAGAGGTTAAGGGCCCTAATCACACGCCTTGTCCTTTTGTTAAGGGCCACCCATATGAGTAGGTAAAAAACGAGACATACAAAAACAAAAGGCCAAGGGACGCATATCCTTTTCATTAAAAATAACCGCTGTTTACAAGCCAGTACAAAGATAATTCAAACCCAGAGGCAAAATATAGAGCAAGGGACGCCAGCTATGCATCAGGCTCGTTCTCGTATGCCGGCTCCTCTTCGGACAGGACGGCTACCTCCAGGGGATGGGTGCTCTCATCTGCTGCCTCGCCCTCAGAAGGAGGGACGAACTCCACTTCGTCCGGATCGCGGCCCTCCGCAACGGCCCGCTCGCGCTCATCAACATATTTCAGATAAGCTTCATAGTAACGGTCATCGCCGAATTCCCCCGCAAGAGTTAGCAAGACCTTACGGAGATAGGCCAAGGCATCGGAATGGCCCTGCTGATAGCCCCGCTCCTGTGCTTTGGCTGACTCAGCTACGGCCTGATCCAGCCTCTACTGCATTTCCTTTTTTGCAGCCTCGCAGGCCGTGAGTTCCGATTGCAGCCGTTCGTAGCGCCGCTAATACCGGGATACCATCACCTCCAAGTGTCGGCATTCGGCCACGGCCTTGACGCCTTGTGCAAAGGCCTCCGCCATGCCAATCTCCTCCCCGGATACTGGCGGCGGATCCGAGACACCAAGGGCCGACAGATCCCATGATTTAACGATGTCCTGAACAAGGGCAAGGCGGATGTTGGAGTCGGCCTTGATGAAGCTGCCTGAAGGACGAGAAGACGAAGTAGCGCCGGTCGGAGCCGCAGCAGAAGTGCCGGTGGCTCGAAGAGGGGTACAACGTCTTGGCTCAGTAGCAGCCCGCTCCCCAGAAGATCGGCTTGCCGACTGAGCAATGACTTCATTACCAATCTCCGCAGTCACCTCCTCGGTTCTCGGCTTCTTACGCGGCGGGGGCAGACTCACGGTAGGCCTCCTCCCGTGGGATCCAAGGGAAGGCGCCTGCAAAAGCAAAAGTTACCTCCCATGAACGTGATGGCAACCAACAAAGGGGGTCAAGTATCGTACCTTCTTAGCCTGTTGGACGACGGCAAGTTGCCTCTTCTCCTCCCTTCTGCAGTCGACAGTAGCGGCCACCTGCTCGGTTGTCGCGTCCCCGGTCTCGAAGACTGTCAGTTTGGCCCTCGCTTGATCTGCACGAAGATGAACAGGTCAGGTCAGCACAAAACGTGTAGCTTAAAAACGCCGGAACAACTGAGTACCCTTTGTTAAATTTTTAAGGATCAGAAGGCCGGCCGCGGCAAGAAAGAAGTCGTTAGCAACAAATTTTAATTTCGGCAGCCAGTTCAACGGCTCCCGATCACTAAACTTGGTCATCCTTTTCTCTGGACCCCTCACGGCCTCAATCGCCTGGCTCATAAACCTTGGGATGGGCCGAGGTCGATCATCTTCACGGATGTAAAACATAAAGTAACAAGCAGTTTGTCGTTCCTCGGCGGTGGGCTCCCCAAATGGACTTCGAACCGGTTTTCCTTCATTCCAGTTAGGGACGTCACCCCAGCCCGATGCCCGGCGAAGGAACAAGAAGTCGTATTTCCAATATCTCACTTTGGATTTCTTCTCGATGGTTGTCATGTAACCCGACCGGTTATTGAAGCAGTACCATCCCAAGTCCCCAGTCTCTTTGGGGGCCCTTTGGACCGTGTGCACTAGACTGAACGCGCGTGCCGAGCATGTTAGACCGCGCAGTTCACACGTGGCCATAAACGAGCAGACGTTATGCTAAGACGTCGACACTACTTGAGCAGGCGCTAACTCGTACTTATTAAGAATCTCCTTGATCACCGGATGTAGTGGAAACCGTAGGCCATAATCTAGGGCCGCTCTATACACCGCTATACAATTGGCCGGCGGCTCATTCACTGTATCGTCCGACTCGGGCATTACAAACGAGTACTCGGCTGGCAGGAGGTACTGCTTGTCGAGCGTCGATTTCTTAAGTTTGGAAATCACCCTCGGGTCGGGGAAGTGACTTCCCGGTCCATCTTGCAGGTCTGAACGGGTAGGAGCTCCGGGAAACTCCAGCCCCTCGGCCACGATCTCGGTTATGGGCGGTGCACGGCCTCTCCGGGAGCGCCCTGAACCGCCCGAACCTGATGACTCGGTAGAGGAGCTCGTCGACGCTTCCTCGGATGATGAACGGCACCCCGAGGCCGCACTAGATGAGCCAGGCTGAGAAGACGAGCTAGGACTGGAGGAGGAAACCTGGGCCTCCACATTAGACTAAGGAAGAGCTGAACGAACATTACCTATCGAGCCCTCGGCCAGCAGCTCGTCTGGAGTCCGGATGCGCGGAGTTGACTTCGTCTTCGCCATGCCGCGGACCTGGAAGTTGGGCACAAAGTTAGCAATGGTAACCTCCCAAGGGTACGTCACGGTCACCTCAGGACTCAGAATACTGGGGGTAGAGGAATACTCGCAGCTGGACCACGAGGGCGTGCCCGGTTCAAAAATGGGTACGGCATAAGGGACATTTTTTGGCTCCCTTGGCTTATTCTTTCGGGGGAGTCCAGCCACCACATGACCATCAATAAGGGCCGGGAGGTTGGGGAGTTGCGGATGCCGGCCCTCCATAAGGGGGCCAACCTGCTCCTCGGAGACGCCCCCACTAGATGAGTGAGATGACATAACATACAAAGAATGCGGCGAAAGGGGCTAACGTGTACCTGTGGATGTCGAGGGAGCAAAAATTTGGTTGAAAGCAGCCTGGCAACATGGGAGGGAAGAGGAATAAGGATGTCAGAGCCTCTCTCTCTAGAATCTCGTTCTCTCTCTAAAGGGAAGCAAAAGGATGGCACGAATGATTAAGACGGTAGTAAGCTCATCCTTGTATAGAGCCAAGAGGCAGTTCGCACGCCCTGATGCCCCTTCACAATTGCGCCTCCCCAAAATGAGTGCCACATGGCCCCCTGGGTCGGCCACGTTGCCAACGAATTGGAAAATTAAACTAGCCAGGCATTGGACTTCAAGAAGCCCCTCAGAGGAATGTGTCATCAAGCGCGGCACCAGTGTCGGTCGCTACGCCTTTGCTCCTCTGAGGATTGGGCTTCTCTGAGCACGACCAAAGTGCCGGTCGTTATGGCTTTGGCCCCTCAGACGAATGGGTTTTACGGAGCGCGGCACAAGGCCGGTCGCTATGCCCTTTACTCCTCTGAGGGCTAGGCTCCCTCAAGCACGGCCTAAGTGCTGGTCGCTACGGCCTAGGCCACTCAGAGGAATGGGCATCACAAAGCGCGGCACCAGGGTCGGTCGTTACGTCCTTTGCTCCGTTGAGGGCTGGACCCTCCTGAACACGGCCGAATGGCCGGTCGCTACGTCCTTTGCTCCTTTGAGGGCTGGACCCTCCTGAACATAGCCGAATGGCCGGTCGCTACGTTCTTAGTCCCTTTAGGGGCTAAGGGCCAACGAGCACGGCCTTACGGCCGGTCGCTACGCTCTTAGTCCCTTTAGGGGCTAAGGGCCCCTGAGCACGGCCTACGTGCCAGTCGATACGCTCTTAGTCCCCCTAGGGGTTAAGGGCCCATGAGCACGGCCTTACGGCCGGTCGCTACGCTTATAGTCTCTCTAGAGGCTAGGGGCCCCTGAGCACGACCTACGTGCCGGTCGCTACGCTCTTAGTCCCTCTAGGGGCTAAGGGCCCCTGAGCACGGCCTACGTGCCGGTCGCTACGCTCTTAGTCCCTCTAGGGGCTAAGGGCCCCCAAGCACGGCCTGCGGCCAGTCGCTACGCTCTTAGTCCCTCTAGGGGCTAAGGGCCCCTCAGCATGGCCTACGTGCCGGTCGCTACGGTGTTAGTCCTTCCTGGGGCTAGTGGCTCCTGAGCATGGCCGTATGGCCGGTCGCTACGTTCTTAATCCCTCTAGGGGCTGAGGGCCCATCAGCACGACCAAAGTGTCGATCGCTACGCTCTTAGTCCCCTGAGGGGCTAAGGGCCCTCGAGTACGGCCTTACGGTCGGTCTCTACGCTCTTAGTCTCTCTAGAGGCTAGGGGCCCTGAGCACGGCCTTACGGCCGGTCGCTACGCTCTTAGTCCCTCTAGGGGTTGAAGGTCCGTCAGCACGGCCAGAGTGCCGGCTGCTACGCTCTTGGTTCCTCCAGGGGCTAAGGGCCCCAAGCACGACTCGAGCATGGCCTACGTGTCGGCTGCTACTGCTTTAGTCCCTCAAGGGGGTAAGGGCCCATGAGCACGGCCTTACGGCCGGCCGCTACGCCCTTAGTCCCTCTAGGGTCTAGGGCCCCCCCAAGCATGACTTGAGGGCCTGGCAGACGGAACACCAAATATAGATACGGAAAAAGAAAACAGGGTTTCATTACATGAAGGCACGTTACAAGCGTCCTGAAGGGCGCACATTCGTACAAAAGAAAGACTATTAAGCTTCCTCATCACTAGAAGAGGCAGGGGGGCCGCCTAAGTCAGAGACTCCTCCCTGGCCGTCGGGAGCATCCGAGATTTTTATCTCATCAGCCGGACGATTCTGTTGGGCTGCCCTCAAAGTATTGTCCATACAGTATATCCACCTCTCAAATGATGACCACCTCAACTCCATGAGCGCAGACTTCATCTCGTCCCCCGTGAACTCATGGGCCGCGCCCAGCTCGACAGCGTCATTCAGCAGCATCGCGTAGAAGGTCGCTTGAACCATTTCGGGGAGTCCAACCTCCGCCGCGGCAATTTCAGCCTCGGATAAGGGGAAGCCCGGGCATAATCCAGAAAAATCCTCTGGGAGCGGGCGAGGGGGCCGTGATGCGTTCCTTCGATGCCATCCAAGCGTCTCTCTTAAGAAAAGTGCCATCTCTCTGGTGCTACGGATGAGAGGGAAGGCCATGGCTTCTCAAGTAGATGGTTTGTTTGCTCTTCAAAGATTACGCTCACAACCATATTCTCCAAGAGAACAGCGGGGTATTTATAAGAGAGTGAAACAGCCATAAAGATTGATAGGGGTTGTGGGAAGTACATTCCAACAGTCACCTTATATATTAGAGTGCAATAGTTTTGTGCATGTGTAACTCTCACCCCGTAACGCGCGCATCTATGAGCGACAGTCCCGACAACCGCCTAACCTACGAGTGCAATTCTCCAAAATCCCTGGCTGGGGGACGGGTGGCAATTATGCGCCTATCTCACCCCGTCATACATTAATGAGCAAAATTATCAGGACGCTAAAACCCCTGCATCCACATCTCACCTGATCATCTGACAGGCTCAATGGTCAGGTAAGATGTGAGGGGCTAAGTGATTTGGGAAAAACACTAATGCTGCCCTTTGGCGCCTAGTTCAGGGGTTTGCCTAAATCCACTTAGGCCCACACGCAAGCCAAGAGGCCACAGGAATGTCGGCCTATGCTCACCTGCAGGCCCACACTAGGGGGCCCAGAACGTAACCCTAGAGGCCTTCTTAGGGCCCAGTGACCCTAGGACCGGGACCTATTCGGCCTCTTCCAGTTACCATTTTACCCTTTTTTTCAAAAGAGAGTTATAAATAGTGACCTACTTTCTTGGGAAAGGGGAGAAAAAAAAGGAGGGTGAAAAATTGACACTAGCATTTATGCCTTTTGGAACCAGACAACTGACTTGACCGTCAGAGAGGCGTTCCCCGGACTATATCCCAGGGTTGACCTTTTTTGCAGGTAAAAGAGTAGGAGGAGACGAGGAAAGACGTCGTATTGATCGCCAGCTGTCAGATAAACCCGCTCTCTCGCCCCACGTCATTAACACAGCCACGAAACCGATTCCCGGCGGAATCAGTACTGTATGCACGTGGCTACCTTCAAACAGAACCCAACTAAGAAAGTAGACAACTTTACATGGCTACCTTCAAACAGAACCTGACTAAGAAAATAAACTACACGTACAATTACCCAAAAACCAAAATGGGCAATGGGGGCACGTTCATAATCGCACCAGTCCTAGGCTAAAGGACTGCAGAAGACCCAACTAATAGCCAAAATGCATCATTAACACACAGCTCTCTCCCCAAACTACTCCTGGTCCGCTACTTCTCTATGCATCATCTTTGCAAGTTTTAAGAATTTCATCCAGTTAGAGAGCACTATATAGGCCCTCAGTTGGACGGTAATATAGCCCTTCAGGATGACGGTAATAAGTCACTGTTAATGCCTGGTTGGTCTTTGTTTGGAGGTAAGGGTCACTGCCACTAGGTTTGTTGCTCTTCGGCATAATTCAAATTGATTGCCCAATTCCTTTCAATAGGGGCACCAATTTTCGTACAACCTAAATATGGGCAAGGGCCTTCAACAGTCCCAGTTGAAGTCATTGAATCAGACCCTTCAAATCAATTTCTAGATTACCCAGATGAAAGTCCCTTGCCTTAAGAATGGCCTCCCTCAAAGTATTAAACAATGCCGTAAAGATACATTCGCCAGAAACTGTGTTAAGCCAAGGTACCACTTGAATTCAAAGCCTCTAATAACAAGCCCCCCCCCCCCCCCCCCCTCTAAACCCAAAAAAACCCGAAAAAAAGGGGTTATCAGGGGATTTAAACGCATCCACATTTAGCTTATAGGCGGGTGGTAATGGAGGCTTCCACAAAACAGTGTACTGCTCTGTCTTATAGAGATCATCCTGCCAATTGCAACAAAAAGAGATATCAGACTCAATTTTACACCAAAAAAACCTCTGTTGAACTACAGCTTTGTCTAAAAACACATGTATTCCGATAGCACCAACTGTGCCAACAGATAATAGCAAATTTTGTAGACAACTGGATGTGAACATTGATAGACAAATTAAATTTGACCCAATCATGCCACTGTCAGGAGAAAAGGGAATCATTTGGAGAGGTAATCAAGGTTTTTTTTTCTAAAAATTATGCACTATAAATGTCACCTTCATTTAAGGTTCATAATTGTTCCTTGTAAAAGCATAAGGATGATAATTGACATTTAGCTAATATTTTCCCTCTCAAATGTTCTATGACAGATCGCTGGTATCAAACACCGAATCCAGAAATTACAAAATGCATAACCCCTCGTTCCAAAGCTACTGATTTCAATTCGACGGAAAATATATACAACATAGTTGCAATATTTGGTTCTTTGGAACTGGAACGTTCTTATCATCATTATCAATTAAAAATACGCCAAAACAATAACAATGCTAGATTAATCACGTATTGCGTGAAAGAGAAATGTTAAGCCAAGCTCTGCTACCTGAACATGGATGCACTCATTTGTGATGAGGACAGCCCAACAGAGACTCTACCATCCTGACAGGGTTCATCTGTTTACTTCTGTGAGAAACCCTGTTTGTTGAATGTCATAGCAAATGAAGCAAATTCCAAAGGCTTTTTCTTTAAGGCTTATGCTACAGAATATAATGAATTCCGCATCTCAATGATTCAGAAATTACTCATTTTCGACATCTAAATTACTAGACAACTAGATCAAAGTCCAATATTAACAACAGAACCAATTATGCAATCAACGAAAGAATAGTCAATGGAAAGAGAAGGGGCAGGGAAGTACAGCTAATCTCCTCCATTTAGAACTCGGTTTTAGCTGGGCCACCATTTAGGTTCTAAGTATTTCGGAGATAAATTTGAAGAAAGAGCAGAGCCCACCCAAGAAGTTATGATCAATAACACCATTGCCTTCAATAACATGAGCAAAATCAACCAGCTTAATTGCTGGACCAGATTTGTTATCATGAACCATCAAAACCGAGCAAGAATAGAAATGATAAATTGTTTGCCCCTCAAACCATGATTTCAGCTCCATTAACTGTGCCCCTCAAACCATGATTTCAGCTCCATTAACCGTGCCCACATGCCTGAAGGACCACCATAGACACTTGATACAAGTGCACAATCCAGGTCTATGTTAAATCCTGGTGATCCATTCGAGGAGACAAACTTTCTCAAAAGTAAACTGATCTCTTCTGCTGTATATTTCTGGTTCAGCTGTTTCTCAGGCTTCCAGTAACCCAAATTCTCACCCCTGTAGATTTGCAGTCCCGACATCCTGAAACCCAAAGGAAGGGTAGATGTTTCTCTCTCTTTCCTGAAACATTTCTGAATGTATTCATCTGACGATTGTGGATACCAAGTTCTGGACCCAATCTTAACATCCATGATAGATGGGTTTGTGTAATTTGAGATTAGGTCTTCCAATACCAGATGAGGATGCAGTCCAGATAAGTCAGAAGCTTCCAGAAACTTGGTTCCATAGAATTTGGGAAGAATTTGTGTATATGCTCTGGAACTCTTGCATCAGAAGAGAATTTCTCATAGAAAGCAACTTCACTAGAGCCTCGTTCATTCTTCTGAAGTGGCTTGTAAAAACGGTCTGATTCACCTATGAGTGGACCCAATTTCCCCTTAATGGCTTGGTGTCCTGCAACCTGGTGCTCTGGGACCTTCAGTGATGACATTTATGCAAATTTTCCTATGAGGTGAACACCCAGTAAAACTCCAAGCCCGCTTAGTTAACACTGCATAGACCAAATAAGAAGATCTTCAACAAGTTACATAACCCCTCAGATAAAGGCTTGTCCAAAGGATCAGAAGGCTTGTCCAAATGATGGCAAGCATGCAGGTGCACACAGGGGGCAAACAATTGTACACAGCCTAATCCCGCCATCCTGGAATGGCAAAGGCAAATGACTCTATTATTTTTTTTCCAAAGGTATAGGAAGTATTTAAATAGGTGAATTATTCCTCAGACCGTGAGCAAATGAAAGTTCAGAAAAACGAAAGAGCTAAGTATGCAAGACCAGTTAAACAACTTCCCCATGACAACAAAATCTAAACAAGTTTTGTTGGCCTTTTTGTCTTGATGTATGGGGCATTTTATTCTTAGGCATTTATTCAGCTATGGCAATTATTCTGTAGCTCAGTTTCTCCACCTGATTTCACATGCAACAAGGAGTGGAGAGAAATTCAAGATAGCCATTCATATGAGCAGATTTCAATGCTGATTTTTGCTGAAACTGAGATCTATAATTTGTTGCAGTCTTCTGTCATAAACTTCTGAATCCTTCACCAACTAAAGTCAGAAGAAAGTTGCAACAAATTCTGATTTTCGTGCAACCGAGCCATACAAGTGAGTGCTGCAAGATTTTCATCAGAAGCCTCAAGACTTTCCTACATTAATGCGACCGAAATTCTCGTCTGAGAATCTGAGACCATCACACAAATTGTTTCCATGAGACCTGCCGCCTTTCTATCTCAGAACAATTTTCAGGTGGGGTCTGACCGAAAACATGCTAAAGGCAGGTGATTTGATGGAACCCTTTTTTTTTTTTTTTTAAGAAGGTGCTAGCAATTTATTGCATTTCTTTTCATTCAGTTCAACACCTTCACAGTATCATTCTCTAAGATTCTACACTAATTTCTCACATATTCTGGATTAGATTCACTTCCATAATTGAAAATTTTAGGGCCATCAAATAGGTCAGGTCGGGTCGAATTTGTGTTCTTGTCGAACTTAAACGGATTGAGAAATACTCGACCTGAACCTAACCCGTTTGTTAAACGGGTTGAAAACATTGACCTGTACCCGTTTATTTTTTAAACGGGTTGACCTGAAATTTACCCATTAACCCGTTTAATATAAACGGGTCAGGTTCAGGTAATCCGGTTACCTGTTTACTCATTTTATATTTTGATTAAAATATGATTATCGAGCATTATAAATTAATTTTTTGATTTTAATATAGCAACCATAACATCATAATACAACCATTGTCTATGATTCACAAGAATCATAATCACAAAACAAATATCAACTTTATTAAACCCTATATTTTCACAATTCCCACCAAAAAGAAGTTTGTTACTGGATAAACTAATCAACTTATTTGATCCATTTAATTAAACAGGTTAAATAGGTATTTTTCCGTGCAAAAATTCTCAACCTGAACATAACCCATTTAATTAAATAGGTTAAACGTCTCAACTCATTTAATTAAGCGGATTGAAACTCTTTACCCAAAGCCGCCTAATTTCGTGTTCAGTTCAGGTCGATAATCGTGTCGAGTTGACTTTTGACAACCTTAGAAAATTTGATATGAAAATAATATAATTGAGAAAAATAACATTCAAGTTGATACAATTCATTTAAAAAAGTAAAAAAACAGAGAGAGAGAGAGAGAGAGAGAGAGAGAGAGAGAGAGAGAGAGAGAG
>JACYFF010002017.1:5815841-5855841 GCA_017589665.1 Selenicereus undatus | reverse complement strand
ATGATTTTTGTAACTCATGTTGACTTGCAAAATCTCATAGATTACCATTTCAGCTTGTTGAACATCGTTGTCAAAAACCTTTGGAAATAAATTATGATTTATGACAATCTCCTATTCTCTCTCATTCTGGTTATCGATATTATATTTGCTTTGTGGATGATTTTTCTCGTTATACTTAGGTTTATCCATTAAAGCAAATATATGAGGTTCTCACTATTTTTTGTAATCATTAAAAATTAGTGGAAAACCTTTTCAATACCAAAATAAAAATACTCCAAAGTGATGTGCGGGTTGAATTTGACAACACTTCTCTTGGTGCTCTTTTTTTCCAACATGCCATCTAGTTCATAAAAATCGTGCCCTGACACTCATGCACAGAATGACATTGCTGAACGCAAGCATGAACATCTTAATGAGATGGCTCGTGCCTTTCTCATTGAGGCACCTGATGTCATTCAAACTGCCGTTTTCACTATTAGTTGGCTTCCAACGCCCAATTTGCATGGAAAATCTCCTTTTGAAAAATTATTTCAAAAATCCCTTGATTATAATTTTCTCAAAACTTTTGGTTGTATGTGTTAACCCAATTTTTCTACCACTTCTGCAAATAAATTAGCACCTATATCTGCCCTTCGTCTTTTTCTCGGTTCTACTCCTCATTATAAAGGGTACCAGTACTTTGATCCACTTAGCGTCATATTTGCTTTAGTCGACATGTTATTTTTCTTGACTCCTCTTCTTTCATCTATGGTTGTGTCCTCTCCTGCCTTGTCCATACAAGCTTAGCCTACTGCCCAAAATAGCCCAATGCCATAGTCCGACCCAAACCTCCTCGAGCCATCCTCCCCCGCTGGGCCGACTTGCGATGCTTTACAGCAACCCACTCCATCTGTTTCACTCCTAGACTTGGATCATGAGACTTCTTCCCCAAATTCTCCCACCCAAAGTCCAGCTCTAATTCCTCCTCTCTCACAACCCACCACCATTCCTGTTAGTTGACACCCTAGGCAAACTTGGGCCAAAAGTGGCATATTTAAACCCAAAACTATTTTTTCACTTGAGACAAGCATTGTTGGTTGTGAACTAACCCCTTTTAAACATGCCTCGAAAGATCCTAAATGGCAAGAGGCTATTGCTGAGGAATATAATGCTTTACTTGTTGATGAGACCTGAGAGTTGGTTTCGTCCCACCTGTGACAAAATTTAATAGGCTCTAAATGGGTTTATAGAGGTAAATTTAATTCTGATGGGTCTGTGTAATGGCACAAGGTGTGGTTGGTTGCTTTTGGCAACCACCAACAAGCTGGCATTGACTACCGCGAGACATTAAGTCTAGTTGTCGAAACCCCATGATTCATCTTTTTTGTCCTTGGTTGTCACTTTTGGTTAGTCTATGCATCAACTGGATGTCAAGAATTTTTTTTTTTCACGACATTCTCACTAAGGAAACGTATGAAACAACCTCTTGGGTTTGTTCATCCTCACTATGCTAATCATATATGCAAATTTAAGAAATCCATTATAGACTGAAACATGCCCCCGATGCTTAGTTCCATAGATTTAATAGTTTTCTATTGTCTTTTGGTTTCGTTTATAATCAAGCTAATAAATCCATGTTTGTTTATCAACATGGGTCTACCACTCCAATTTTGCTTCTCTACATTGTGATATCATTTTCATTGGTAGTTTTTCTTCTATCCTCTAGAATTTTATTTCTGTTATGTCTAAACCATTTGCTACAAAGGACCTAGATGACCGACATTATTTTTTAGGTGTTCAGGTGGTAGGAACCTATAAGGGAATATTTTTGACTCAACAAATTTATGTTCATGATCTCATTTGTGAATTTCATATGTAAACTACTAAGCCTATTCATGATCCCTTATAGATGGAGAATTACTTGCAAATCCCACTGAGTACAGAAGTATGGTAGGTGCATTGCAATATTTGACCATGATGAGATCTAACATTAGCTATGTTATTCATGCAAACTTCCAATATATGCATGCTTCCCATACTACTCACATGCGTGCTGTTAAGCGTAGTTTTCAAGTACTTGCAGGGAACATTAACTCTTGGATTGCAACTTTGTCTTGCTTCCTCTCCATCCATCATCGTCACTTGTTTAGATGCTAGCTAGGCTAGTTGTAAGCATTCTTATTGCTCTACAACAGGCTATGTGGTATTCTTTGAACCCAACCTCATTTCCTGGCACTCCAAGACAACTTACAATCTGTAAGTCCTCCAGTGAAGCTGAATATAGGCTTGTTGTCTATACTATTGCTAAACCTATTTGGGTTCACAAGCTACTCAATGATCTTAGCATTCCTCTTGCTTCTCTTGCCAAGGTTTATTGTAACAATATTAGTGCATCTCATATGACTGTGAATCCGATTCAACATGGTCGTAGTAAACATATAAGCATTGATAATCATTTTGTACATATTCGTGTAGCCCATGGTAATCTTGTTGTTTGCTATATTCCCACTAAGCTTCAGTTAGCTGACATTTTTACTAAAGTGTTGTCTTCTCAGTTGTTTAATTTTTTCAGAGACAATATATTAGTAGGTTTCTCTCAACAGATTGAAGGAGCGTAATAGTGTAAAGAGGACAACTATATAATTTTTATATTCCCCTGATTATTATATATACAGTGCCAAGCTTCCTAGTTGGATCAGAGCCTTCAATCACTTCTACACTTTTCTTACCATTTTCTTATCTCACGTAGGAGGTTTAGAAGCATCTTGTGGGGTTTTTCCTTAGACTTGCTAAAATCCTCTGGGCTTAATTTTATTAGTGTTGTGGGGTGAGGGTATAATGCACGCACACAGCTCTAGGCTAGGTCGAGCATTGCCATGGCCATGGGCTTATCTTATTTGCTAATTTTTTGGTGGAAATTTCTTTTATTTTTGTCTGTTGGCATAATAGTCGACAATTTCCTGCTAATTTATCTCCACGTTCTTCTCCAGTAATGGCTAGTTGATGCATTCAAGAGGTTATCCCTATAAATACCAGCCTTCCTGATGTTGCTAAACACACAATAATTACCCATCCTCTCTTCTCTTCTTCCTCTACTATTCTTCCCCTCACTATTCTAGGCAATTGTAATGGTGCACATTCCAAACTTCTGGCTGTGAGCACACACCTTCAGAGGTTTGCTATGTAACCTTAGGGAGCAACCAACTGTATCGATCTACACCTCAGTCAAGTCAAATTCACTTTCAAGATAGTGGTTCTTCAAGACATAGCATTTCCCTACCATACTAATGCCATTGATTTTCCCTTATTTTTCCTACAAGTCATTGGGCTCAAATTGATCAAAGGTTAGCTCAAGCTCTATTTCATCAAAGTTCAACTTGGCTTAGCTCTGGCCTAGTTCGGATACCTGTCAAGTTGAACTCAAGCCTAATTAGGCTCAACTTGGTCTGTTTAGGTATTTTGGGTGGAGAATAACCTATATTCCATTGGTGTACATATACTTTGTATTAGTTTGAATATTTATAATTCAATATTATTCTTTGAGTCCCATACTCATAGTCAAATTTAAGAAATGTGTAAAAATAAGCACTAAATGCATTCACATTATTAAAATAGGTTTTCAACCCCTAAAAACTTTGATAGTTTCTTAGAAAAGTTAAATTGGCAATATTGTGGGACTAAAGAAGATTATGTTTTTGACAATAAATATGGGACGGAGAGTAAAGCATAGCTTGATACTTTTCTTTGAGTGGGGTTTGTAGTATTTTAGAGTAAAGACTTTTTCAATAATTTTCAAGTCAAGTTGCATAAATATTTGAATTATAGAATAAAAAACAATCATTGTAAAAGTTTGGACTCGGTTCAGTGAAATCTCAACTTGATTAAATCTTAACTTGGACTCAATTTGACCAAGCATGACTTGGACTTAGGCTTAGCTTAGTTACTCACCAAGCTGCGCCGAGCCTGATCTCCTTTACATCCCTACAAGTCACAAGTCATAAGTCATATATGAATGTTTTACTAATTGAATAATTTTCGGGCGTGCTGGCAAAAGTGGGGAAAAAGGCTTCAGCTTTTACTCAATGACAATCTTTGCAGTTTGAGAAGGGGCTGAAATTGCAATAAATTCATCCAATGATTGGTATTATAAACTATTAAAGAATTTACGCTGATGGTGAAGGAGTTTTAGAGTTTGGGGCTCTATTGGCCACTGTATTTTAATTTCTTCTCTGTTTTTTCACTGTATTATGTTTTTTATTACCCTATATCATCATTTTATAAAACTTCAATTCTGAATGTCATTGAATTTAAAGTCTCTATCCTAATGTCAGTGAGCTTTGGTTTTTTATTTGCATTTTAACCTGCTGCAACATGAATAAAAAAAATTTGATAGTGACACTTTGAATAAAAATCTACGACATAGTGACACTGGGTAGAAAAAGACAAATCATGGTGGCTAAATGCAAGAAAAATTAAAACACAGTGAGAACTAGAGCTAAGAACTCAATAATTTTACTACGAATGATAAAAAAAATTCCTAAAAAAATTCTTAGTCATTAGATGGCTGGACTGAAAAATTATAGTGCTCCCTCTAAATGCAGAGGATCTCATCATTTTAGACACTTCTTAAGTCCAATACTAGTAAAATATAGATATGTGTTATGTGTAACAAGTGATACCGACTTATATTATCCTATTATGTCCTAGTCCTGACCGGTAACGAGCAACACAATCATAATTTTTAGATTTCTTATAGTTTATTTTAAAAAATTCAAACATAAAGCACTAATACAAAAAATGTAACATGTCTTGTCACTTTACTACTAAGCTATTGTTTGAAGTGTCAAAATCTAATATGTCTTAGCAGAACTTAAATAATTGATATGATGATTGGCTAGATATGTAAATATCAATAGTTTGGTCTTGTGTTAACCTTAATCCTAAACTTACTTGTACTTGAAATTACAAGGTACGATTATTTAAGTTAACAGACATCAACTTCAAACAAGTGTGTCACTGAAAAAATGTTATAGATTTAGAGTCGTTGAGGTCGATACGTCTAGTGCCTTTAAAATTGTTGTAGAATTATAGTGCACAGAGGCCTCTAAGATGGTTGTTGTCTCCTGTAAGTCTTATTTGCAGAATTGTTTTCATTATAATATGTATTCATTCCCCCTACTCTTTTTATTTTCTTTCTCGATTAAACATTTGGCCTCTTGATATATCAGTTGGACCTTGTAATTTCTTAGACTCATTTCTTGGTCATTGGGGTCAATTTGTGTGCATGTTCTGTTACTTGTGACTGGTGTATCCAGTCTTTAATCACTCGGTATCATTAGTAGTCGCCTAATCATTTGCATCATGTACATTTACCAGACTGTAAATTTGCTTCTTTTTGCCATCCTTGATCTATACGGCTTGTCTTGATGACTGTAACTTTCTATACAAGGGTATGCTTGTTAGGAAAAAACTACTGTGACTAATAGCAAATAAATAAACTGATGTGATTTAGAATAGAAGATGACATCGTGGCGTGGTAGTCTACTACCCTAAAACTGAATTTGTTCTCCCAACAGCACAAAGGATGGTGAATAAGTGCTCATGCCCATACCCGTAGCCCGACCCAGTATAGCGAATGGGTGGTGCGCGTGTATACGTGTGGTCTGGAGACTCATCTGCACACTTGTTTTCTAGGAAGTCAAGAAGGACAAGGTTATATAAACATGAATTGCTCTTTGAAAAGTAGCATGTGGCACACTTTAAGAATGGGTTCCTCTCTCTTCCTTTAAAGCAGTCTCCAACATTCCCCTGCATTATTTGAAGGAAGTGAAAATGAAGAAATATAAAGTTCTTAGCAATAGAAGGAAAAATGTATAGGCATTAATGTCTTTTGAACTTCAATTAGTACCTAGTGATTATAAGTCTGTCTTACATTCATTAGAGTGGGAAAATCTTACATTTGAATGAATTTTGTAAAGATCACATTGTGCACAATCATTTTTTCTTAAAATTAAAGATCCTCACATAATGTTGACGCATTAAATCCCTGCATCAATATTTGGATTCTTGTGAATACTCTAGAGAGTCTTTAGCCCTAAGACCCTCATAGGAGGTAGACATCGGCCTCCACATTCACATAGGTGAGTTCCATCAAGTGCATAATATCATGCACCACCATTATGGCTATGGACTTATCAAGTATTAGGGGTTCATCCTTAACATAATTGATAGTAAATGAAAATACTACTTATTTTATTTTATTTTTAGAAATAGGTTGTACTATAAATTTTTGAGTTGTTTCGTGATTTCTTTGACCCATTGAACCTAGTTAAACCCTTGTTCAAGATGGATACCCATCTCAATTCACTCACTCATTGGGCTTAAGTCCCATTCTATATGCTTACGCCAACACTATACTTCTACAAAGACCTTTGGTGAAAGGATCTGTAACATTCCTTTTTGATTTTGTATGCTCAAGTGATATCACATTATCTATTGTCAAATTTCTCACAATTTTATGCCTTAAATGAATATGTCTCTTTTTTCCATTGTAGGCTTGATAGTTAGCCACTCCAATGGTTGTTCGTGAGTCACAATGCCTAGATACTAACGGAATTGGCTTCCCCCACAATGAAATATCAACCAAGAGGCCGCTTAGCCACTTCGCCTCGTGACTTGCCAACTCTAAAGCAATAAACTCATATTCAATTGTTAATTAGCAATTTAAGTATGCTTAGAAGATGATGGAGTTCCACCAAGCCAAGACCTTGTACATGATCAAACAAGTCCAGAACGTCTAAGAACGAGGTCCCAAGTCCAGAAGATGGCTCACATTTTGCAAGAAACACAAACTGCAGCAGCCGGGTCTAAAGGCCAAAATATTGCCAGTTTTGTTCACCTCGTAACTTAAGCTACATTGTGGCTTAACTCTAATATTTTTGGATTTTTGGAATCCTCAAGATGTCTACTTTCAGGTCCAAGTATTGAATTCCAATCATACCTAAAGGAAGTAAGGAGATCAAAACATTTTGTTCAATCGGCTAATTTTGATTCGAAACTGCACGGTAAAATGTTTTAGTGGAATTTACCTACTTAAACATGATTTAACCTTGATTTCTTTGCAGGGGGTTTTGTACACACCCTAAGGTTTCCCCCATGGCCTGAAATTCAAATCATGATTACTTTTGCTAATGTTAAGTTAGGTTTGAAAATCAGATTAAAAACTACCGGTGAACCCGGTTTGAGGTAGCCGACCATTTTTGCCTTGAGCCGTGGGTTTACTCCTTTCTAGCTAGAGTGACACACGTCCCAAGGCTTTAGGAACATCAATCATCAGTTGCAAAATGGATTTTCCTAGAGAAGAACAACGAATGGGAAGCAAGGAAGCAAAGAAGTTGTCTCTTGAAGCTAATTGGTCAGTCGAAAAGGAGAAACAACTTTACGGCTGCTCCCCCCTTTCTTTGCCAGATTGCTGCTTGTATTAGGCTTTAATTACGTGTAATCAAGGCTGTAAACATCATTTGTTTTGCTTTCCTTTTCATTTTGATTGTACTTAGCCTAAGTTAATCAAGTATTGTATCCGAGTTTGCTTAAACCGTGAGCATTAGCTTAGTTTAACACATTTCCTTCCTAGGAAGGAAACCTTAGGTGCTTGTGTCCTTGCTTGGTTTCTAGCTAGCTTACCTTTAAGGCCTTGTACTCTTCATTTTGTAAGCATTTTTCGACATTTGAAAGATAGAAAGGAGAGTTTTTCTCTTGAAAAGCATAATACTAAACTTGCTTATCCTTAACTAAGCTAGTTAAGGTGGTGTTCAAGCTTAGTCATAATCTTGTTTAAGTGGTGATTTCTATATCTTAATCAAGTTTAGGGGCCCGAACCTTAGTTTTGGTGGTGTTTCTGTATCCAAAACTCAAGTTTAGCTCTATCTCATTCATGCATTTCAGTCACGAGTTCTTTGAGAACAAAAGAAGAACCGTGAGTCCATTGCTTCTTCCTTTGCATTCCTTTGATTGTAAGCTTAATCCTTTGAGCTTTACATCAGAAAATTTCTAAGATATAGCATCACTAGCAAGAGTAAACACATTGCCACTAGTTAAATTAATCTCATCATTATCAAATACTAAGTTAGCATCACAAAAGCCCTCCAACATAGCAGGAAAGGTTTTAAAACACAATCCCCAATCAATGGTCCCTTTCAGATATTTCAAAAGTCTAATTAGGCCATGCCAATGATCATGATTGTGGTTGTGCATATTTCTACTCAGCTTACTTACAGCACATGCTATATCATGACGAGTATAGTGCGTTAGAAATATCACACTACCAATCACCTTAACATACTCACATTGTGACATGCTATTGCGTTCACTCTTTTTCAAGTGAATACTAGGATCATAAGCAGTTCTTACCAGAGTACAGTCAAATTGACCAAACATTTTAAGTATCTTCTCAATGAAGTGAGATTGGTTAAGACTTATAGCCTTTTTGGTCCTAATTATTTTAGTGGCAAGAATAATATTATCTCTCGCGAGCCTTTTATGTCAAACCATGTACTAAGAAAGGACTCGGTAGCATTAACAACATTCAAATTTGCATCAAAGATAAGCATGTCATCCATATATATATAAATGATTACACAACTGTGCTTATCAACTTTTGAATATACACATGCATTAGAGTCATTTACATGCACGCCATTAGATGTATGGGTAGAGCCAAAATTTTCATACTACTGCTTTGGAGCTTGCCTTAGTCCATATAAAGATTGGACAAGTTTACATACGTTATGCTCTTGTCTAGGAACCTCAAACCCCTTTAGCTACTTCATGTATATCTCTTCCACAAGGTCACCATTTAAGAATGTTGTTTTAATATCCATTTAATGCCTGACAAGATTATGAATGGATGCAATATTTATTAACGCATGAATGGCAGCAACCTTAGTTACAAGGGAATATGTATCAAACTAGTTTATACCCTTTTTCTAGTCAACCACCTGAACAAATCTACCTTTGAACTTAACGGTTCCATCAGTTCTCAATTTTGTTTTAAATACCCATTTACTCCACAGTGTTTTGCACCCGCTAGGAAGGTCAATCAAAATCCAAGTTCCATTGGTTATTACAGACTCTAGTTTACCATTAATAGCCTCTTTCCAGAAATTAGCATTTATGGACGCCATAAATTTCCTATAAGTCTTTGGATCCTCCTCTATGAGAAACATATTCACATTTTACTCATCTAGTAGATCTATCATTACCAAGAAAGCAGTGACAAAGTCATGTCCCAAACTAGTCTTAGTTATAGCCTTTTTACTCATTCTAGGTTCTTGCTCCAGATTAATAGATGATACAATATTTCTCTTGATGTAGATGTAATAGGCAAACATTAATCCACGGAAGTTTATATAGGAAAAATATACACAAAAAATTCTACATCTCCAGACTCTCTAATGGCACCAAATCCAGAACTATCTTTTAGAATAAATTTATATGTAGCACTATTATAAGCATAACCAATAAATATAGCATCAACAATTTTTGTATCAATTTAATTTCTTTGGAAATCTAGAAGTCCTACCTTAGCCAAACACCCCCACACTCTAATACAGTTTAGATTAGGAGCAAAATCCCTCCACAACTCAAAGGGAGTTTTGTCTAACCTTTTATGTAGAACTCTATTTGACACACAATATGCATATAATATAGCTTCCACCCACATGTTTGTAGGCATCCCTGAACTAATAAGCATAACATTCATTATGTTTTTTAGGGTTCTCTTCTTTCTTTCAGCTTTACCATTTTTGTTGTAGGGTATGGGGGCAGTCAACTATGGATAATTCTTTGTTCTTCACAATATTCTTTAAGGAGTGGTATCATTACTCTCCTCCTCTATTAGACCTAAATCTTTTGGCTTTTTGGTCTAACTAATTTTCTACTTCAGCCTTGTAAATCAAGAATTTATCCATAGCCTCATCCATGATACGCAAAAGATATACCTCAGTGAACCTAAAGCAATCATCGACAAAAGTGATATAATAAATTTTTCCTCTGCCCATGGTATTTTTGCAATCATCTAGGTTACTATGAATTAGTTCCAATAAATTAGAGGGCCCAACTTATATTTTGATTAAAGGACTTCTTGGGGTGTTTAGCCTCTACACATACTTTACATTTATCAAAGTCGTAGTAGCTGAATGCAGGAATTAAATGCAATTATTTAAGCCTATTTATAGATACAATGTTCATATACTAGCGTGTCATAAAGAGATAGACTCAGCAATATGAGAAATAGAAGCATTCATCTTGTTCTCTGCAACAAGATTAAGACATAGAGTCCCCCACTACCAAAAGTCCTTTCCACACATTCAACACCCTTGGTTTGTATAAATTTTCCAGAATCAAAAGTAACTCTAACTTAAGCCTTATTCAAAAGATCAGCAGAGATAAGGTTTCCATGAATATCTAGAGCATAAAGAACATTTTGAAGTGAGAGAATTTTTCTAAAATTCAATTTAAGAGAAACTTTGTTCTTACCAGGGATAAACACTAAAGTAGAATTACCCATAAACACACATCCACCTTCAACAACATTTTTATACTCTTGCAAAAGGTGGCTATTAGTGCATATGTGTCGAGAGGCTCCAGAATCAAGCATCCACTCAACCAAGTTGCTTACCATGTTTATCTCTGAGACTATGAAAATAATGACATTTTTAGTCCAATGGCTTGAACTTTGTTATCTTTATATTTGTTACCTATAGGCCCAAACCCTTCATGACAATCTTTCACTGGATGTCCATATTTGCCACATGCATAGCAATGGCCTTTAAACTTCTTTAGGCTAGTTCCCTGTCCCTTAAAATTATTTTTATGCCCTTTTCCATGAAACTGATTTGGACATTTTTCTTTTGGTCTCTTAGTCCTGTCAAACCTTAAACCACTCTTGCACTCCACTAGATTAGTAGCATATGAAGAGTGATCTAAATTCTTTTCCTTGGATTGAATTTCAATTCTTTAAGTTAAAAATCCTTTTGTTTATGCCTCATGGTGCTGGCATAATTAGACTATGAAGGACATAGTTTATATAGTAAGCAATTGGCTTGAAAAGTTTCACATATGTTCATACCCTCAGCTAATGTTTTAGCACATAAATTTTCACACTCATAAATTTGTTCAAGAACAAGTTTATCATCGATCATTTTGAAATGATAGCCAACTACTACAAGCATATTTCTTAATCCAGTATCATCAGAGTCATACTCAGACTTAACAACTTCCCAAATTTTCATGGAACTTTATGTCTTACTATAAATGCGGTACATGGAATTAGGCATATTATACAAAAGTAAACACACAACAAGTTTTATTATCCTGGTTATAACTCCTTTTAGATCCTAATGCATGGTGAATTCCATTTGTCCAAATAAAGGAATGGAAGGCATTGTCGATGTAGTTTTTGCGCCGGCTAGGAGTAAGGGTAGAAATTTCTCGTCATCTAGGACAGTGTGGAAATCAAGTCACTAGTTATTTTTTGCCCACTAAGTATAATTAACAAAACTAATTACTCATAGATTATAATTTAAACATGATTAATTAAACTAAAATAAAACAAAGCATAATTAACAAAATCAACCAAAAACATCATATTAACTAACAATAACTAGCAAACATCTAATTGGCTAAGAAAACATGAAATTCACTAGCTAATGGAAGAGAGAGGAAGGGGAGTACCTCAAAACCTTGAAAATCCAACAATGGAGGTCGATTCTCCAATTATTCTCGCTAATCCAACTCAACTACTACTAATCTAACCCATTGAGGGCCAAAAACTCAAACTTGTAAAAGTGGGTTTTCAAACACTAAGATGGAGCAGAGAGAAAAGCTTGAAATTTTGCATTCTTGAAGAAGAGAATGAGAGATTAAGGCAAATAAGAGAATACATATCCATTAACAAACAAAAGCATATAAATTTGTGCATTAAACTAGAAAATCAAACCAAACAAAGTAAAAACTTGAATGAAAATGAAGATTAAAGACAGAGAAAGAAAGCTAATTGCATCAAAACTTTATTACTCCTAAAATGTGGCTACAAAATGAAAGTAAATCTACATTAATCTCTCGGAAGCCCTAGGCTAAGCTCTATTCTTAAAACCTAAAAATAAGATCGTTACACAAATGGGGGATGGGGCTTTAAATAGATCCCGAAGCAGCAGGTTTGGCATGGTCGTGCTAAACCTCTGGAAGCCAACAATAGAAACAGGGCAGGACAACAGGTTGCACGGTCATGCCACATGGCACGGGCAGCTCGTGCCAAGTTTCTGGAATTTTGCACACAAAATAGAGTAAAATAGGATTTGGCACGACCATGCTGCTTGGCACGGGCACTCCATGCCACCAGACACTGGCAGGCTTTCTTGTCGCCTAGCGCTAACAGCCCATGTCAAATCTCTGTGGTGTTTTTCTTCCTTATTTCTCTTACAATTTTTGTGCTTGTTGACCCGGCCTTGCTTCAAAGTTATCCCGGGCTATCCTCCAAGGTTTTCCAGGTTAACATGCCTAACTTTTGGCATGCTTTGCATGAATTAACTGCCATTTGCACAATTTTCTTTATTACCTACAAAACCAACAAAACACAAACAAATAACCCAATTTACTAATTATTTGAGCTAAATCTAGGTAGAACAAGGTGCAAAATTCAAGCTTATTATGCCTAAATAGGCATGTAGGTGAGCTCAATTGATGTTGAAGACCAATCCCTCCACAAAACAACCAAGAAAGAGAGAATTCCTAAATAAGAAAATCTCTAATGAAGTAGATTCAATACTTGTAATAAGTAGCAAGTAGATAGATCAACCCACCCTCTAACCCTCTAAAGTCTTAGCACCAAGGATTATATTAAAGGGAAGACTCAAATCACCACCCTCCCAAGAGAGATAAAGAATTTGAGATTTTGAGGAAAACCAAGCTTCAAGCTCTCATATCATTCATCAAATCTGATTTTTCATGGAGGTAATTGGGTCCATAAATATCCAATGAAAGGGGAAATTAAATTTACATTAATGGGGCAAGTGGTCCTATTGAAGGCTTATAAAATATCCTAGGAAACTAAATCAAGATGCTTAAAATAATTACAATCACTATGAGTTGTGTTTTCCAAGGTTCATCCTCCATCTTCTAGAATGCCATGAGTAGGCTCTCCTCCAAATGAGGTGCCGCAACTTATCAACTCTTCTCTTTTGTGTGAAGAATCATTATGTGCTAACTAATCTCCAAAATTACAGCCTCAACCTCGTCAATTGAGCCCATAATTAGAACCATGCATTTTTCAATCCTTAACCGACCCTTGCTCGGTATTTAGTCCGTAACTTTCTCAATACTTGGTATTTGGGGGTGATTCAAGATTTGTTGGAAAAAAGACATCCTGGGTTTTCCATTCATGTATAATTTTTAGAAACTGAAGCTTATTTTCCTGGTAAAAATTGAGCTAGAAATTACACAAATTATTCTGCCCAGAAACTGAATGAGCCAATGGTGGTGGTTTTGGGAGGACTAAGTGATTAACTCCTTATTTAGGGCTACTAATAGCCCATCCACCTTTCCTAACCCTACTTGGACCTTCTTAAGGGCCTCAAGTCAATATTGATCTCGGGAAACCTAGTGCTTGACCTAGGGTGAATATTAGGCCAACTTAGGTCAAGACCCTTACTAGTGAAGGTAGGCCCAAGTTTGGAACTTGCTCCACATCAAACCCTCCCCCTTAAAAAGGATTTGCCCTCAACTCCTTTGGGTTGAAGTCCCATGACATCAACCTTGCATGCCCTTTACTGTTTTCGGGTTTGAAAACCAACAATGTAATATGTGTTCCTCTCTTCTTGAATGTGTAGTAGTTGTTGAATATCTTTGGGAGAACATCAAAGCAATGAGTAGCTGTCCTATACCTCATGAGCTCATTGAAGATCTCAACATACTCATTACATGGTAGCTCAAACTCATCATACTCAAGAGAGGTGTCACTTATGGCTTGATCACCCTTATAAGAGCTTTTTGTGGCTTGATCACCCTTATAAGAGCTTTCTCCCAACACCATTTTGGTGGACAAAGTGATGGGTTTTTTTCGGATTTCATCCTTAAGCTCTTGGTGAGCTACAAGAGGTAAGGTGTCACTTCCTCACTTGTGTTTGGCTTCACCATTATTAAGGCAATTTGAGGTTTGCTCTTTCTAGTGGCAAACTCTTCTCGTGTTTCACTCTTGTGGGAGTTTTTCTCGCTTCCCTTCCCCAGTTTAGCTTTGTGAGGTTCGGGTGGAGGTAAAGGGGCCAATGTGAGGCTTTTTTTTTATCATTATGCTTGAGTGTATAGGTGCTAGCATGTTCATTATAGACCACATGGTTCTCAAACAACCAAGGCCTACCAAGTAACAAGTGATGTGTATCCATAGGAAGGATGCCAAACAATACTTCACCATAGTAGGGACCAATTGAGAATGAAATAAGAGCCTGCCTCGAAGCGGTTACCACATTGCTTGGTCCTAACCATTGAAGAGTACATAGATTAGGATGCTCCTTGGGGGGAATTTGAAACTTGTCAATAAGTGTGTTGGAGGCCACATTTGTGCAACTTCCACCATCTATGATTAAACCACAGACCTTGCCTCCAATGGTGCACCTTGAGTTGAAGATTTGCTCCCTTTGGCTGTATTCATAAGAAACCTTTGTGGCATCTAGGGACCTTTTGGTCAACAACATTTCTCCAACATCTGGGGCCAACAAGATAGAACCATCATTTTCATCATCTTCTTCACTTGATTATTCCTCAATAGCTTGAATCTCTTCTACCTTTTTTATGGTAAGTACATTTCTATTGGGACAATCGCTCGAAAATGCTCAAAACGATGACACTTAAAATATTTCTTTCCTTCCAACCTCTTAGGAGGCTCACTAGCGATTCCCTTGCCCTTATCAAGAGCTTTGACTTAAGGAGGTGGGGTTTCAAATTCAATGTTATTGGAAGGGCTTTTAGTAAGATGGGTGTGAAAGGGCTTTCTTCCTTTAAGTTGCTTCTCAACTTTGATAGCTAAGTGACATATATCATCAAATGATAAGTGAGCTTGTAATTCCTCCTTGCTAGCAATGCTAGGAGATAACCCTTTGATGAATCTAGCAATCTTGAGTTCGGGTTCTTCATCCAAGCCAACTCGCATTTAGAGTTGTTCAAACTCTATAATGTACTATTCTACCTTTAGATTCTCTTAGGTGTGAGAGGTAATCTTGAGGTAGAGTTCTTATTTGTAACAAGGAGGTTGAAATCTCTTGCCCTTGTGCTTCTTGAGCTTGGACCAAGTCTTGATTTTGGATTTAGCTTCTCTATCCCTACTCTTGTTCAAATGTTCATACCATAATGAAGCATACCCCTTCATCTTAAGAATGGCCAACTTGAAGGCCTTTCCATCATTGTAATCTTCATGCTCAAAGATCTTTTCAAGGACTTGAACCTAATCAAGATAGTTCTTTGGGGTAAGATTGTCGTCAAATTCTAAAGCCTTAACTTTGAGATCCCAAAGATCATCCCTTTGATGTCTTAATATCTTGTCTTCTTTCCTCATCATCAAAGTCTTCATAGGAGGAAGATTATTTATTGTCAATAGGGCGAGCATCGTATTCTTGTCGGGAAGGGTTTCGCAAAGTGGATTCCCTTACTTGTGGAACCTCTTAAGTGAGCTTCTTCATTTGCTCTTGAAGCTCTACAAGGGCCCTACCTATCTCATGAGCTTACTCAAGAGGAATGTTCGAGGGGTGAGAAGGATTGCCCTCAGTAGTCATGGTTGATAGAAAGGTGAAAGGAGGAAAAAAAGGGGAAAAACAGGGGAGGCATGGGTGTGCTAAACGAGCATAGGTAGGAAACCGTGAAAAAGGAGGAGGCATGGGGGGTCGTGCTAGATCTCTGGAATAGGATTTAAAAATGCAAGAAAGAGGCACGATCGTGCCAGGCAGCACGGGGTGGCCATGCCCAATCTCTGGGTCATCAAAGTTTCAAAGTGCAGGATTTTGGCACTGGCGTGCCAAATGGCACGGGGTGGCATTGCCAAATTTCTAGTTTCGTATTTTTGGCCTTTTTGTAGAGTTTTAGGGATGTGTTTAGGTTGGGGTTTGTGTCTAGGCTATAATTAGGATTCTTTGGGGACTAGGTAAAGAGGAAGAACTAATGACGAAATAGTACAAAAATGGATAAACTTTAAGCAATTCCAACACAGGGATGGTTGAAATGGATGCTTACCCAGATATAGGATCATTGTGCTCTGATAGCAAATTGATGCATGGTGAATTCCATTTGTCCAGATAAAGGAATGGAAGGCATATAGGTGAGCCCAATGGATGTTGAAGACCAATCTCTCCAAAAAAGAACCAAGAAAAGGAGAGAATTCCAAAATAAGAAAACCTCTAATGAAGTAGATTCAATACTTGTAATAGGTAGCAAGTAGATAGATCAACCCACCATCTAATACTCTAAAGCATTAGCACCAAGGATTAGATTAAAGGAAAGACTCAAATCACCACCCTCTAAAAGAGATAAAGAATTTGAGATTTTGAGGAAAACCAAGCTTCAAGCTCTCATATCATTCATCAAATCTAATTTTTCATGGAGGTAAATTAGGTCCATAAATACCCAATTAGCTATACATTAGTGGGGCAAGTGGTCCAATAAAAGGCTTACAAAATATCCTAGGAAAATAAATCAAGATACTTAAGATAATTACAATCACTATGAATTGTATTTTTCAAGATTCATCCTCCATCTTCTAGAATGCCATGAGTAGGCTCTACTCCTCCAAATGAGATGCGCAACTTGTCAACTATTCCTTTTTGTGTGAAGAATTATTCTATACTAATTAATATCTAAAATTACAACCTTAACCTCCTCACTTAAGCCTATAATCAGAACCGTGCATTTTCCAGTCCTTGACCGACCCTTGCTCGATATTTAGTTCATAACTTTCTCAATACTTGGAATTTGGGGTCCATTCAAGACTAATTGGAAAATAGACATCTGGGATTTCCATCCATGTATAATTTGTGGAAATTAAAGCTTATTTTCTTGATAAAAATTGAGCTACAAATGATGCAAGTTATTCTACCCAGAAACTGAAAATGAGCTAATGAAGGTGGTTTTGGGCGGACTAAGTGATTAACCTCTTAGTTAGGGCTACTAATGGCTTGTCCACCTTTCCGAACCCTACATGGACCTTCTTAAGGGCTCCAAGTCAATATTGACATAGGGGGACCTAATCCTTGACCGAGGGTCAATATTAGGCCAACTTGGGTCAAGACCCTTACTAGTGAAGGTAGGTCCAAGTTCGGAACTTGGTCTGCATCAGATCATTTAGAAACCTCTCCAACAGTTAAGGCGTAATCAACCCTTAATTAAATAAGCAAAAATTCTATTTTATCAACCTGCATATAACAATTATTTTCATTAAGCTTTGGCATATCAGTAAGACGCAAGCTCGTAAACATATTTGTCGATTCAACCATTAGTCACGATAGGAAAAATAAATTCGGGTTTAGATTGTTAGGGAGAAAAAATGCTGTAACTAATAACGAATAAACAAACTCATCTAATTTAGAAGAGAAGATGAAGTTGTGCCATGGTAGTCTATTGCCTTAGAACCAAATTTGCTGCCTTAGAGCACTAGGCTCGCCAACAATTGATCTCTAAGCATACACGACTAGTTGTCTGAATAATGTACGAGAACAAACAACAGTGAGGAGCGTTGATCAATTATCCAAATCAAAGAATCTAGAACAAAATGCAGAAGAGGAGTATTTTTTTTTTGGTGTAAAAAATTAGCAAAAGACTGAATTTATAGTGAGAGGAGGACAATAAATTTGGCAAAAATAAAGAATGCTGATTTGGTTGCAAATCAACACTGATTGAGGGAATAATTTCAATAATGGAAATGAGATTTGTTGTGATTACCCACTAAAATTAATTTACTAATTTTGACCAAAAAGGATAGTCAATAAGAGCCCATACAATGGGCAAGCAGGCGGTGCATACAAGTGTGTGGTCTTGAGACTCTACTACCTACTTACTCTCTAGAAAATCAAGAAGGGCAAGGCTATACAAACATGAATTGTCGTTGAAAAAGTTCCATATGGGCGACTTGAAGAATGAGTTTCTCTCTCTTCCATTGAAGCAAACTCCAACAATGTATAAAAAAAAAAAAAAAGGGCAGCCCGGTGCACAAGCATCCCACGTTCACGCAGGGTCCGGGGAATGGCCGCACCCCAAGGGGTGAATTGTAGGCAGCCTAACCTGACTTTGTCAGTGGCTGATTCCACGGCTCGAACCCGTGACCTTTATCCTTTGGGTAATATTGTTAAAAGGTTCATATATTGTTTGATTATTCATGGTCGATCTCTTACTGGAAGTTTTGCGTGTGGATTATCTATTGGGTATGGGGTCTCTGAAGGAGAGTCTTATATGTGTTCTCTATTACTTAAATTTTTGGGATTGGTTATTTTGCGTATGATGTCAATAGCTATTGTATGGTTACTCTAACTGTGCTAGCCCACTACAATTACAATATTGCATATGCTACTTTATTGAATAGTTTGTCTTCATTCTTCGTATACAGAACTTCAAAGTTTCTTCTCTATTATCATGTTGTCGAATCTCTAGATCTATTTCATGGGCATCCACAGGTCACACCCAATTGCTGCTTTGACCAGATGCCAACTCACACTTAATGGAGGGGTTGCTCTTCAATTTGAAATGATAACATGCATTAGGTGTTCTAATTTGTATTTTCATAGTTTACTTGGTTCCTACTAGATGGACCTAGAAAAAACTTGCTCGACTTAAACATGTCCCAAAATTTATGCTTTGAACACAATTTTCTTGACCTGAATCTGAAAAAAATCGAACTCGAAGAAGCCTGCAAATTAGGCCGACCCAAACTTGCCTGCTTGACGCAATATTATATCCTTATTTTTTGATTTTTTTTTAATTTATTCCTTTTAACCAATAATGGTTATTCATTTTTTTGGCTAGAAAAAGGGAAGAATTCATTAGACATTAAGCCATACAACATCTACAGGGCATATCAGATACAAACAAATACAAACCCTAACATGAAAAGACAATATATTTCCTAAAAAGACCACTTTTATATATGTTGATCGCTAAGCTTCCCAGCACCACTGACTTCGGACACAGTCTAGAGGAGAAATCTACATATTTGCTATAACATCTTCCTTGAGATAGATCAATTGATCTAGTGAAGCCTTCATAGGATAGATATTTCTAACATAAGAGGCTGCAATTGAAGTGCGGAACTCTATTGAAGAGCCACTTTGCAATTAAGCAGCAATTCATCCCGCGCAAAACAAGCAAACAAACTACACAAAAGCAAATTAATTCAACTGTAGACATTAACTCTCACAATTGGAGAGAGGAGTAACTCTCACAATAGGAGAGTACTAAATAGATAAAGTATCAGTATTTAATAAAAGTAAAGAAGAAGATAACAATTAAGATGGCTAGAATGGTCAAAGAACTAACCATCAATGCCTTGGAAACTATAGATCAGAAGAAGATAAGATGAATAGAATATCTGGGAAGATTAGGCGAGGAAGATTTGGATAGTTACTATTATTTAATAATAGATATTCTTTATGTCAAATCGTTTAGAGAGAAGTTATACAACTATCGCATTGGTTCATAAATTAAATGATAGTATCCTTTCTTTCCCAACTTCATTATCATAAAATAACATCATAAGCAACTTATAAATTCGAGCAAGTTAAAAACTTGGCCTGAAACGACATGGAATATCTATCTTATTTAAAGCAAATCAATTTAGAATAAGAGAAATATTAAAAAGTGCAAGTCATACCTTTAATTTTGGGTTATTGGATAATACTAATTTGAACTTTGTGGAGTTAGATGCCAATAATCTAACTTAGAGAAATAGCTCCCAACATTTCGACCTTTTGAGTATTTATTTTCAGTATTACATAGGATGATTTTAGATTGTATTTCCCAAGCAATTTAAACTTATAATGAATGCATGCAACTTAAATCTCATGTGTTTGTGTTATTTTAGGGGAATATTGTCTAGAATTACCTAAAAAATACAATCTAAAAAATGTCCCTATAATATTAAAAATAAATATCTCAAAAGATCTTAATATTGGCGTTTAAGCCTTCCAAAGTTCGGAGTATTAAAATCCAATAACTCTTATATTTTTAATGAATTGAATATGTCCCTACACCCTACGTGAGTGCGAGATGCTTGTGTACCGGGGTACCCTTTTTTTATAATGTTATCATTAAAAGGCAATTGTATTATCTAGTAATTCCGTAATTCCCTTTTATTTCATTTCCATCTAATTGGTCTTGAATGATGCTACTTGTGGGAAATGGGCAGTCGCGTTTGCGTCACGGTCAATCCAATAATAAAGTGTACCTGATTAGATAATGGTAGGTTAGTTAACAAAAATATCGAACTATTAAATGGGTTATTAGCCAGTTGAACGGCTCCAACCAATTAACTTGCTCTAGACATGATGTCCCATAAGTAACCCAAGACCTTATTTTAATGCATTGGTCAAACCATCCAATCCAAACGGGGCTTGACTCCTTGCCCACCCATACATGATGTTCATTCATCATAATGAAAGTTTGAATATTCTTAATATTCTTTAAGAAGTTACAATTATTATAAAAGTTCAGGTGTTAGCATTCAGCCTAGGAGGTTATGCCATATGTAATTGGGAAGGCGAATTTATTCAGGCGTCATCTTCAGCCTGAGAACAAGTTCAATATTGGTTGCAGAAGTAACGACAATGAGGAATGGGTGAAAGCCGCAATCTAAGCAGGACACATAAACATTCACATCAAAGGGGATAACAAAATCTTCATCCAAGCAGTGCAAGGACACATACAAGCACCATGGGAGTTACAAGTTCTGATGCACGACATCCTCACCTATTTTCAATCATGTAATCATGTAATTGTTAAACATATTTTCAGGAAAGGCAATCGCGTAGCCGACTGACTGGCAAACTTAGGACTCACTTTGCATTCCACAGTAGTGTGGAATCAAGTCTCACTTAGAGACTTTCATTATATCCTCTTTGAGGATAATCTAAGGAGATTCTTTGCGAGAAGGGCTGCCTAGATTGTATTACTTACATTTCTTACCAAAAAAAAAAAACATTCGTGCACCATATCATCGGCCTACTTATCATTTATATACCAAGGCCAATTTGAAGGTGCTTTGACTTGATGTAAGGTAACAATTTCATAATGGTGTACAATTGCATGTGTTTAAAATGCAAGAGTTTTTAGAGTATACAATTGCATTTGCCTAATATGCACTTGAATCGCTGAGTGAGAACCCGTTGAAGCTTAATTTTGGTATAAATGGTAAATATACCGATAGGACATTGCAAGGACATCCAAGTTTAGATTTACATCTAATACCCCTGAAGTACAGTGTTTATCGTCTAAAAATCCTTTATCATTTTGTGAGTTCTGTCATGGATGATTGACTACTTTTACAAGGGCCTCCGTCAGAGAGAGTTTAGGATCACTTTTTTTTTTTTAATCACACCTTAGGTTGTAAGAGTTCTTTATTGAGAAATTGTTTCTCTGTTTCTTTTGATCTTAATGTGCACTTAACCCCTTAGGATCTTTTTCTGTACTCTCTCACCATACTAGTGTATTCCTAATTTGTGCTTGTTGAACGAGTGGTTCTCCCATTTGGATCTTTCCATTTAAACTCTACTTCTGATGATTTATGGCTTTTCTTGCATTATTTATTGAATATATAAGTCCTAATTGCTTCCATGCATCATTCACTCTCCTAATAATTGGCATTAGAACACTGGTTTTGGGATGTCTACAGTTGCAAAGTTCGATATTCAGAAATTGCATCTAGAGAATTCAGATAATGACCATTCTCACACGAAACATGGCGAAGAAGGCTCTGCCAAGAAAAGTTAAGAGGGTCAAATCTATGATAAATAAGCATGGGAGAAGCTCAACAAGGAGGCACATTTAGCTATCCAACTAGGTGTTGGAAAAATTAAGAAGACAATCGGTCTAGGATCACTTTGAAACTTCCAGAGAGGTAGTGTACTCTTTTCTTAAAGACTTTAATCGCGCCCAATTGTACAACAGGACTTAGGGATTAAATCTTTGGGATACACAGAAGTTTCCATTTTTGCGTGTTGTACACATGAAGACAGACCTCAGGAGCCTTAGGAGGTAACAGACATTTAGAGGGAAGGTTGCTAGAAACACTTTTTGGATAAACCAAATCACACCACTCTTTATCTATTTATAGAGAATATGGTGTCTTTTCAAGAGACATGCATCTTTTCATGAGACAAGATCTTGTCAATTGATTTTAATCTCAATGGTTACAATTGAAGAGACACTTATCAAATTAGTTAGTTAATCAACTAGTTATGCCTCTTCAATTATCAATTAGTTATTATTAAATGTCATTTTGCCAAGAGTCATAAGTTAGCTTCATGTCTTTTGAGAAATTCATCCATGGCTTATAAAAAATAGTTTAATATTGCTAAACTCCTTAGCTTGTTCACGGCAAATAATAAGTGTTTATTATTGTTTAATCTTATGGCCAAAGGCTATTTATCATCAGCACACCGTTTATTGTGTTGTACGACAAACTATAATATACAAATATTATAATTACAAGCCCATTGTGCATGTTGATAAATAACCCAACACATACCATGTCTCTTTTACAATTTCCACTTTTTATAGAAATCAATCCAACATTCCCCCACCATTTCCATAATAAATGGTGTAATGAATTTCCAGATGTCTTTATGCATAAATGGAGGTGTCTTGTGATTGAATCTCTCCCTAAGTGACTTGTCCGTCAAATATTCAAGTTTATGCGGTAGACTATGCTTTGAACCAGTAAAACCTCTCTAAATACTTGCATCTAAGTCACACACAAGACTTCCATCGCAGAATCACCTAGTAATCCTAACACTTTTAAACAGCTATATGTCCTGTATCCATTGATGAGCATATCGGCGCCAAGTCCGTTAGACTCCGATAAACCATTCGTGCTTAAATGCTCATGTAGGTGATCCTTTACAATATCCAATAAATATTATAACATGAGAACTTCTGAATTAGAGAAATAAGATTTCATTTTCATTAACTTGATGAATACTTACAGTTACACCCAGGCATACCCTGAGACTTACAAGAAATTTATCAAAGTTAAGCGCTTATTTCTAAAGATTGTAAAAGTGCTCCATATGAGATTAATTAAGAGCCTCAGCTAACCTCCAAAACTATGTATGGGAATCTGAGCATTTCGTTCATGAATTGGAAGTAAATGAGTGCTTCAAACCATTCTTATGATGTACTTTGACTCATTGAACTTAAGACTCAATATTTCCATCAAGCGTTAAGCTGACTTTCCACCATAGAAGGTTTTGGATATGGACTTTAACCCCATCCCTTTGGTTGTTTGATCACTAAATCCCCTGCAAGGCCTTTTGTTAATGGATTAGCCAGGTTTTGTGCTGAACGGAAAAAATCCACAGTTATGACACCATCTTTGATAAGTTGCCTTACATAATTCTGATGTAAACCAATATGCCTTGATTTACCATTATATACGTTATTGTATGCTCTTGCCAAAACAGAAACACTATCACATTTTAGAGAAAGAGGTGACATTGGTTCTGGCCACGAAGGAATTTCATATAGCAAATTCTTCAACCATTCGGCTCTTTATGGGTCGATGCCAGAGCAACAAATTCAGCTTCCATAGTCAAATAAGCTATACAGGTTTGCTTCTTTGATCCCCAAGATACAACCTCCCCACCAAGAGTGAAAATCCATCCAATTGTGGAGGAATGATCTTTACTATTTGTTATCCAACTTGCATCTAAAAAACCTTCCAAAATAGATGGATAACCACAATAGTGAAGTCCATAGTCAATAGATGCCTTGAGGTGTTTTAATACACTCCTTACTGCATGCGTATGACTAGGGTTACTTGTGTATCGACTTAGCTTGCCAATGACAAAAGTTATATCCGGTCTTGTGCAAGACATTGCACCAAGCAAGCTAGCATATTCAAGTTGAGATACTGGTTCTCTAGTATTCTTTTCAAGTTTTACACATACAACAAGAGGAGTAGAGGCCGGTTGACAATCAAGATTGTTAAATTTCTTCAACGCCTTTTCAATATAATACTATTGAGACAATATCAATCCATTGTCAACCCTTGTTATCTTAATCCCTAAGATAACATTAGCTACTCCCAAATCTTTCATATCAAAGTTTTGGGGCAAATTTTTTTTAGTAATCTTTACTTGCTCAAGATCTGCACTAAAAATCCACATATCATCTATATATAAACAAATGATAGCTCCGTTATCACCCATAAATTTTGTGTAAAACACACTTGTTGACATCATTTATATGAAAACCTTTTTTCAAGACAACCTCATCAAACTTTTGGTGTCATTGTTTAGGGGCTCACTTAAGTTCACAAAGACTTAACTAATTTACATACCTTTTGCTCTTGAGTCAGCACAACAAACCCTTTGGGTTGTCTCATACACACCTCTTCATCTCTACCACCATTTAAAAATGTTGTCTTGACATCCATTCGCTGAACTACTAGATTATATATATAGGGTAGTGCTAGCAACAATATAACAGTAGATGTTCTAGCAATCGGGGCACCGAAATAATCTATGCCCTCCTTTTGGGCATTTCCTTTGGCTACTAACATAGCCTTGAACTTAAGAATCGAACGATCAATGTTCTTCTTTATTTTAAACACCCATTTACATCCCAATGAGAGATCAACTAATTTCCAAGTGTCACTCCCCATGATTGAAGTCATTTCATCATCTATTGCTTCTTTCCAAAAAGAAGCATTCGATGACGACATTACCTCCTCATATGTTAAGGGATTTGATTCCACATTAAAATAATATGGAACACAATTAGAGATTGAATCTTTAGACCCTTCAAAAAGTTAGAGAAGAAAATCCAGCTCATAATTTTTAGTCTTTCTTGCTCTTTTACCCCTTCTAAGCTCAAGTACATCATTACTATCAACCTCTTGTTGATCTTGTACTTGACTACCATTATGTTCCATTTCCGGAACTTGAGAGATTAAATCTCTCGGTCTAGGAGTAGATGAAAAACGAGTTTCACCAAATAATGCATCCCTAGATTCAATGACAATATTAACGGAAATGGAGCCGTTCGATTCAATAATCATGAACCTATATGCTTTACTGTGTAGAGCATATCCAATAAAAATGCATTCAATTCCCCTTTCACCTAATTTCTTTCTCTTAGATTCGGATACTCTTACTATTGCCGTACAACCCCAAACTTTGAGATGACTCAAGTTGGGCTTTCTTTTGTTCGAAAATTCATAAGGAGTGGTCTTACTCCTCTTATTTGGAACCGTATTTAGGACATAACGAGCAATTAATAATATTTCTCCCCAAAATCCAGGTCCTAATCACGAATTAGAAAGCTTAGCGTTAACCATATTAGTTAAAACCCTATTCTTTCTTTTGGCTACCATTTTGTTGTAGTGTATAGGGAGCCGTCACTTTATGAACAATACCGATGGTCTTAAAATATATAAAATCATAGTGTTCACCACCCCGATCACTCCTTAGGGACTTAATAAATTTTTCACAATGAAGTTCAACTTCATTTTTATATGTCTTAAACATGTCAAGTGCCTCATCCTTTGAACTTAGTAAATACTCATAGCAAAATCTAGAATAGTCATCTATGAAAGTGATAAAATATCTTTTACCACCATAGTTAATTGTCCATTCATTTTGCATATATCACTATGTACTAAATCAAGGATATTTAAAGTTCGTTGAATAGATGTAAAAGGTTGTCTAATGATTTTTGTTAGTATGCAAATTTTTGCATTTATCATCACTTTTATTCATGTAAGGAATCAAGATCATGCTTTACCATATCATTCATTCTTTTAAAATTAACATGGCCTAATCTATTATGCCATAAAGAAAATGAATCACAAATATGAGCAAAAACATTATTGATATTATTAATGCTTAACTTGAACATTCCATCACACATATCCCTTTCCAACAAACACGTCTCCTTTAGAAATTACAACTTTGTCAGCCTCAAAAACTAATTTAAACCCAAAATGGTTCAACAAACTACCTGTCACATTATTCTTCCGGATATCCGAAACTTGATATACATCATTCAAAGTTAAAAACTTTCTAGAAGTAAATTCTAGAATTACACTTCCTTGCCTACGACTTATGCTTTCGAGGAATTTCCCATGCAAAGGAAAACACCATCCTCCACTTCTTCATAGGTCTTGAAGCATGCCTTATCCTTGCAAATGTGTCTTGTAACACCACAGTCAACCCACCAAGAATTCTCATTATGGATCATGAAGACTTCAGAGATCATGGCAGCAAATTCTTCTCTCCCCTCGGATTGCTTGGGTCTAGATCTGGATTTGTTGAGGTCCTTCTTGTTCTTCTTGGGGTAAGGACAATCACATTTCAAGTGATTTGGGCTACCACAATCCCAATAGACCTTTCTCTTTCTATTCTTCTTATGATGAATCTTGTTGTAATTTCTCTTTTTTGATTGGCTATATTCCACAACATTAACATTAGAGACAATCTTATTCTCTTCTTGTTTGCGAAATTCCTTTTCTATTTGGAGAGAGTTGGCCAACTCTTAAGAAAAGGTCCTTTTTTTATGTTTAAGGATATGTTCAGAATCTTTCCAAGAGGTAGGGAGTTTGTCAATTATACTAGATACTATTATAGTTTTGCCCATACTAATATTATGCATTTTGAAATGCACTAAAATCCTTTCAAGTTCATTAAATTGTTCCATTATATAACGATCTTCCCTCATTTGATAATTATTGAATTGACTCACCAGAAATTTCTTACTATTAGCATCCTCTTTCATTTATCTTGTCTCCAAAAGATTCCACAACTCCTTTGCATATGGCACAGTTTGATATGTGCCAAACAATGAGTCACACATGCTGTTAAGGATATGGCCACAGCAAATGTAGTCATCATTGTTCCATTTGTGACGGCGCTGAATTTGTTCAACAGTCATCATCATGTTTTTGTGGGTCGGATATGAGGACATAAGCCACTTGCAAGGTGGTGAGTAGGAAATGCATCTTCTTCTGTCATCGCCTAAAGTTCTCTCCATCGAATCTCTCCAACTTTACAATGTTAGTGGTTAAATCTCTAAGAGAAGTCGTCATATTAGAGTCTTTAGACTGTTGGAAAAATTAAGAATACAATCGGTCTAGGATCACTTCGAGACTTTTAGGTAGGTAGTGTACTCTTTTCTTAAGGACTCAAATTGTCTCCAATTGTGCAACAAGACTTAGTGATTAGAACTCTGGGATACAAAGAAATCTCCTTTTTTATGCGTTGCATACACGAAAATAGGTCTTAGGAGCCTTAGGACATAACAGAAATTCAGAGAGAAGATTGTTAAGAATAATTTTTGGGTGGATCAAATCATACCACTCATCCTCTATTTATGGAGAATATAGTGTCTCTTCAAGAAACATGCACATTTTCATGGGATGAAATCACATTCATTAATTTTAATCTCAGTGGTTATAATTGAAGAGACACTTACCAAATTAGTTGGTTAATTACCTAATTATGCCTCTTCAATTATCAACAACAACAACAACAAACTCCCAGTGTGGGTCCCGCTTTTGCGCTGTCTGGGGAGATCCAGCTATAGACAACCTTACCTTTATCGATAATCCTACCCATAGAGAGGTTGATTCCATAAGACCCACAAAACAATTTTGTGAAAAAGGGTTATAGAAAAAATGGTTGCAAAAACCATTTACCGAGTGAGAGAAAAAGGAAGAGAAAAGGTTCCGGATATCAAATAAAGAGGGAGTCATGATTAGCTTCATGCCTTTTGAGAAATTAATCGATGGCATACAAAAAATAATTTAATATTGTCGGGCTTGCTTATGACAAATAATAAGTGTTTAATATTATTTAATCTCATGGCCAAAGGCTATTTATCATCAGCACACCATTTTTTGTGTTGTATGACAAATTATAACATACAAATATTATAATTACAAGCCCATTGATCAAGTTGACAAATAGCCCAACATATACTATGTCTCTTCTACAATTTTCATTTTTTATTGGAACAATCCAACACTAGGTCCCAGTCTTTTTCGTTGGGAAATTGCAAGTGTAGAATGAGTTGGGGTGAGAAAGAAGGCAAACGAGTGGGTAGAAGTAGTTTGTTATTCGTGGAAGTGAGAAGAAGTGAAAAAGAGTGGAAATAAGTTGAACAAAGTAGGAGAATTGATGCAAGTTATGTATTTTATTTTTTAACGTAATCTTTTATTTGTGACACTAATTACTGATGATAAAAAAAAAAAATTTGACTGAAAAGCATATTTTTCAATGCTAACTCAGATACGAAATATTGTTTCATAATCATTGTTACCCCCAAAAAATTGTAATTTTTTTCTTCACAAAACAAATTGCAGATGTATTTTTTTAATATATTAACCAAATATGAACAACAAAAAATATACACATATGTTCACTGATCTTTTCATTGGTTAATCCAAATTTACTAATCTCAACCAACTTCAACCCACATTAACCCACATCAACTCATTTTACGAAGTTCAATAAAAAATATCAACTTTAACCCATTTTTCACTATTTTAACCAACTTCTATCCATCATACAAAAAAAAATTCAACCCACTTCAACATACTTCAACCCACTTCTCACTATTTTAGCCAACTTTGACCCATCATACAAAAATAAATTCAACCACTTTAACAAACTTCAGCTTACTTCAACCTATTTCAACACATTTCTTTAACCAACTTCTATCCAGCATATTAAAAAAAAAGAAGAAAAATTCAACCTACTTTAACCAACTTCAACCTAGTTTAGCCAACTTTAATCTTCTTCAACTTACTTCAACCTACTTCAACCCACTTCTATCAATCCAAACCAAATTCATCCATTTACTAATTCATATTTCCCAACGTAAAGAACATACCTTCAATACACGAAAAATAATCATTTGCACTTTGTGTGAAAAACTTCTAATATTTTGTTACTAACGCAAATGCAAAAAAAAATATATGCTCAAAATACACATACAATATACCTGCACTTCCTATCACGAATTGCAAACAGCGTAAAAAAAATTTACACATTCCTTCATTATGCTAGAGAAAAGAACATATGCAACTTCTGTCAAGAATTACGATAAACGAAAAACAAATCTTTTACACATACAACAAACATCCACGCTTTGGTAACCTATACAAATATTTCATAATCAGCGCACAAAAAAATAAATAAATTAAGCATCTCTTTCATATACAGAATCAAACCAAAAATATCTACTAGTCACAAATAACTACCATTTACTTAACGCAGAAAAACAAAATATTATTTCTTCAATGTACATAACAAAAACTACTCATCCACAATTTCCGGCACGACTAACAAATATTTTCATAACATCTAAAAAACAAATAAAACTTTTCATAATTGTTATCAGACTATTCGTACATACAATTACATAAATTATAAAAATTTTCAAAATATGAAAAATAGTAGTTACATGCAGGAGTGGGAAGGAGTGGGTGAGAGTAGATGAAAATGGGAAGGAGTGATATTTTTTTTTTAAAGTGTAAGAAGACGTAGGAAGAGGGGGAAAGGAGTGGGTGGGAGCGGGAAAGGAGTGGAATGGGTCCGTTAAATCACGAAAAGAACACGACTTAGGTCTTACAAATCGGATTCTTCACCAAAAAAAAAAGAAAAAAAAAAGAGACATTATTTGGAAGGTTACCGGAATTTCATCAATACCACTACGATTGGACAATTTTTTAAACTTCTGATGATAGTTGATTCCAGGAATTGTTTCAGAGAGTATCTCCAGACTACATGGGGTTAGACAAATAGTTAGGAATACCATCTCCTTTTCAAGCAGTTAATTCTCATGGTGCATTGAAGGGCAAAACATAAGAAGCATTTTCCATTCAACGGCCACATGGGGTTAGACAAGTAGCTAGGAATACCATCTCCTTTTCAAGCAGTTAATTCTCATGGTGCATTGAAGGGCAAAACATAAGAAGCATTTTCTATTCAACGGCCGATCACAACATTCATCTCGTACATGGTTCACAGCATTACATGGGCAATTACTGAGAACAACTAAAAGGAAAAGACAACTACAATCTCTTGCCTAAAAGCAGAAGAAAACTGAATATCAGAACATCCAGAAAATGGAGCTAATTCAATTTAACATGACAATATGTATTTGCAAATTCATTGACACAACATGCAGAAATACTATTTTGTTGCGTTCACACTATGGCCCCAGTGGTACAAACGACACATAAGAACGAGAACAAAAGCAGCACAAAATAATATGCACATCGAGTTAGAAACATATACAATTGACTTGGCAGATGGATCCCTTAGTTTTGCGTTTTGGTTTTGGATTGGCAGTCATCTGTTTACAGTTACAAATCTAAACTGGCACAAAGTCTTCCATTGATGAATAAATTGCAGCCAGCAGAGTTAAGAACATCTGTTTTATAATTCTTAATGTAGGCAAGGGTTGAGACATTAAGACCAAGATGTACCCCAAAAGGAAAATTTTCAACCGCATAGCCTAGGGTTCTATGAACTTACAAGTTACAACAAGATGCCCCAAAGCTTGCATGATATCGCAAACGCAACCTATGTTACAGAACTGACCACAATCCACATTTTCAGTCACAGAAAATGAAAAGAATCAAGTCCTGCTTCAACCAAAAAATTGGCATTTCAAGGGAGAAATTTGAAAACATTCTGGCATCTGAAAGAACAAGGACCAATGCCTCCCACTTTTTATTGAAAGAATACTGCTCTGATAAGGCAAAATGGTACATTTGACATTTACAACAATCATATACATGAATTTTGCTGAATTTTGGAGAAGGGCACCACCAAAGCATAGAGGCACTGAATTACTTTGGTGCAATGTCACAGAACCGCAAGCTAAAATAAAACTTTTTCTAAAAGAAAATTAGACAACCTATTCCGGTATTGTGCAATACAAGATGGATCGCAAACGTTGTCCTATTAACATGAAATACATGCTGCATATTAAGGTAGAAATCATACTTGTAGCATTCACAGAAAACAATACAAGCAAATAAAGCACGTTATGACAAGCCTGAAAGTAAACCACAAGCATCTAAGCTCCTGCTCAAATTCAGGGGTTCCCACAAAAAGTGTGCTGAAGTATCTAAACTAAGAGTCAAGCCATCCCTCTATTCAAAATAATAAATCAAATTAGCACAAAGTCTTCGAATGATGAATCAATTGCAACCATCATGGTTTAGAGCATCTACGATCTACCCTAGGGTTCTCAACACTGGGGAGGGATGAGAACAAAATATGCCACAAAATGGAGGTTTCAATGGGGTAGCCTAAGGTTCAAGGAAATCACAACGAGATAGACCAAGGCTTCCATGATATCACAAACATAAACAATTGCTTCAAATATAGTATCAAGTAGAACCGCTTGGGGAACATGGTACCTAAACATTTTACCAACAGACTATAATCCAAATTTTCAATCATAGAAAATACGAGCAACCAATTTCTGCTTCAATCAAAAAAATGGTGCTCCTTGGGAAAAAAGAAATAATGCCATTTTGGCATTTGCGATTGAAATTAAACAAAGACTTTTAAAAACAAGAAAAAGGACCAATGGGCTTCTAAAGCACTATTTTGGCAAGCCCTTCATTTAAATTAAAAAAAATTGAAAGAATATTGTTTTGTGAAGGTAGAAATACACTCCACATTTTCAACAATCAGACGCTTGAATTTCACCAAGGGAGACGACCTTCAACATATACAAGCTCTGAGATACCATGCTTAATGCCCTTGACTCACAAGCTAAAGTGCTAAACTAAAATTTTCCTTACAAGAAAATCAGACAACCTATTTTGGACTCTTCTAATACTGGATGGAGTATCAGTTTCACATCCCCGAAAGCTATCCCAAAAATACATGCTACATATGATGGGCAACTTGTCAGAAACTCATTAGAAGAAAAAAGCTGCTAAAAAAGTAGATCCCTAATCTAAAAGTCAAATTGCTTGTTCAACACAGAAAGTGTAACAAACCTCATTGTGGATCATCCCTACAGAACAAGCATACAATAAAACGACCCTACTAAGCACAGTCTTCTACAGCCCAGCTCAATATGGCAATCTATCAAACATTGCAGAATGCAGACTTGATGAATTTCCCAGATATCATACAGGTTCACTTTTTAATTTTTATGCACTTCTACCCCCTACTTAAGCTGTAGATGTTGCGCAGCCAGGGTCAATGTTTATATACTAACCCAGATATTACTTATTAGCAATCCAATCTACATCAAAAGGCAGCATACTCCAACAACCAACTCCCCCCCCCCCCCGGAAAAAACAAAGGCCAAATTCTAACTAAAACATAACAATCAGAAACATTAGTACACTTCAATCACACACCACAATTGATAATTTTTGTTTTAATCATAGATAACGTACAACATAAAAAGCACCTTGATCATCAAGTCAACACACAACAAGAAGCCATTTTATGCGATAATATTAAACCAAAATTTACACAAAAACCAACTTGATCATACAACACAGCTGGGGGCCAGAGATTTAAAATTTACACAAATAGAGCCATTTTATTGACTAAAGCACTCCAGTCTCAACAATCTGTCACTATTCCGATAGGTGATAACCCATCAACAACACAGGTACCACAACACCCAGCAGCATACAATATGCGATAATATTAAACCGAAATTCAAATTAGACAGACAAAGCAGATGGCTAAATCAACGAAATCACAAACACAGAGCATCAAGTACCCACAAATCCATACAATTACAGGCATAATTAAATGTTAAACAACACGACCGACGACAGGGTACTTAGCTTCGAACTTCTTCTCCCAATCAGCAAGAACACCAAGTTCCTTCTCAGTGAGGCCATCTAGGGAAAGGACGACATCATCGTCGTTCTTGCTCATCTTGGCAAGAGCACGGCTGGCGTCTTTGCCGGCGAACATGGCGTAAGGGCCGCCGGGGCCATAGAAGGACTTGCCGGTGGTGACGTCGAAGACACGGCCTTTGATTGCTACGTAAATGGGCTTCGATGGGTCGCTCCCATCGTACTGCTTCAGCAGCTGTGCGGTGAACTCCATTGAAGAAGTTGGGTGCTGGGGTTTTGCCAATTTCAGGAGAGAGCAAAAATATTGGGACGGAATGATGGACGTCCGCTAAATTTTTAGGTGGATTTTTTAATACCACCACTCCACTGCCTTGGCTCGCCTTAATTGCCACGCTCTAGCGCCTACCATGTACAATCGGTTAATCGGAGTTTTGAAAGTTAATTAACTGATTTTTTGATTAAAAAAAATTTTGAATTATAACTGAATTGAAAATTTTGATTATTTTTTTTTTCAATTAACCAAAAATTTTGGTTCGTCTAAAACTCGAATCGTAATCGAACTGAAAATTTTGGTTAACTGGTTTTTCAATTCGGTTAACCAATTTTTTTATTCGGTTACCGACTAACCGTTTACAAATAATAAAAAGACTTATACTTTCTCACCTGAATTTTTCATTTTTTTATGTTCAAATTCTTTCTATAAAAATTAAACTTTGGTTACCATTTATAAATAATAAAAAAGTACACTTTCTTACCTAATTTTTTTATTTTTTATGTATAATTTTTTTACAAATCAAATTATTTTTGGTTCGATTAACTGAATTTTCAAATAATCTGAACCGAAAATCTAAAAAAACTTTCAACTCGGTTAACCAAACCAACATTTTTGAAAAATTTATTTGATTAACCAATTTTTCGGTTTAATTTTTTCAATTTTTTGGTTTTCGATTTTAGGTTTTTTTGCACACCCCTCCTGCCTACCAGACGGGGTTGGAATTGTTGAAATGTGAAAGCAAATCCAGTGCCCTGGAATCCGGGCCAGGTGAAATCTGCATGTCCCTTTCCAGTTTCCACTGCCTTTTCTTCGCCTAAACTTGGTTTGGCCCCTTCCAAAATTCTTCGAAAATAACAGGAGTTTCTGAATGGCAATAATTTCATTTTTGAGGATCTTACACGAAAATAACGCAACTTTTAAATTTGGTGTCTATTTTTTTAATTTTGAAGATGTTTATTTTTGATATACCACTATCAACTCAAGAACTTTTTAACTCATCAATTTGACGAAGTGTTAAATTGCAGTGGTGACACTAAAGACATGACCCTTGATTGCTATGTAATCTATTAGGATTTAGGAATATATAGCCTCTCGTCGAGAACTGCATATGAAAAATTGGAAGTATGCGACCCTCCTAAATTATTTCAATATTATTAAGATGTCTCTTATTGATCTCATCAAATCATCATATTTTATATTCACAATTATGACTCATATAGTCGTGTATCATAATTGATATACTGGTACATAGAAATTAATAAGATTTTGTGAATAATCTTCCTCTTCTCACTAGACTCTCAACCAAATCCAACTCATTTTTCTAAAAATGTCATACTAGATCAAATCATTCATGGTCCTTTGGCAACACACTAAGATAACGATCATTGAATCATGTCTCAAGCCGTTGATTGGAGTCATAAGAGTAGACCCAGCAAAACTGACCTGAGACCCAAAGCCTGAACCGAATGACCCAAACTCATACTCGACATGACATTTGAATTAGGCTTGCTTGAGAGTGGGTCTGAAATCCGAATTGACCCAAATTGAACCATACCAGACTAGAAATGTTTGACGAAGTTGCTCATTTTTGTATGACAAGTTTATTGGAGCAAAAATCAATTCACTTGAAGTTGACCCGAACTGAAGTTCACCCGACCCAAATCAAACCGAATCGATCCGAAATATCGCTTATCCCGAAATATGACCTGACCCGAAGTTAACTTGACCCGTACCCTGAACCGAATGATCAATTTACCAGGTCTACATAAGGGTTGTAAGGATGCACCTTCCTGAGGGTATGATTCCCCATGAATGGTCGGGCTCATGTACTAGGTATTTTATATTTTTCTAGAAAACAGATCTATTTCGTTTTCTTTTTATTTGTCATTACACAGTAGGCATAATTGCGCTTTCAGGGTCATCGAAGATTTGGCTTTGGACGTGACGAAGGAACCTAGTCAGGTTCTTTGGGGAGAGCCAGGTCCATTTCTCCTAGCTTGGGCCCTAGCAGTTCCTTCAGCGTGAGCCAGAATCCGAGTGCAGGTCTGATCTAGGAACCGAGTTCCTAGGCTAGACTCAAACCTTGATTTTGATCCAGACATTTTCTATTGCTAGAATCTGAATTTGTTTCCCCAATTCAGCAATGTAGACACCAGATGCAATAATGAAGGAACAGAAGTGTTAATCTTTTAACTAATAGAGTTGCTAGTGAATTTTAGAAAAACTTACAAATCATACAACCTTTTGAAGCAGATCATACCAATATGGACAAATTGATGATGCTTCAGAAAGGGTTTTAGAAAGTCCCCCGAACAATCCCTAGTGTGGGGCCATCCTAACTACTTAGGCTGGAACCAAGGTTCCAGATTCAGGGGCGATGGTATAGTGATGTATGGGATGCATCTCATCACCGCCTGTCATCATTAACATCGTCTACTAATCAACATATGAAATTAAGACTCAAATTATATTAACATACACTCATGCAACAAATTAGAATTATTCATGTAATCAAAACACTATACATCCAAACGTAAGGAAAAAAAAAGAAATTGTTCAAATTGTTATAGCAACGGGGATGAAACCAACTAAAGATTATATCTTTACCAATCTATAATCCAAAAAATTCAATAAAAGAAGTAAAGAGAAGGTAGAGAGTGCTATAAAATGCACCTTGTGAAAAGCCCCACTTGAATCTTCTAGGAACCCAACAGAAGACGCTTTATGAAACTGATTCGATTTCTCTCTGTTAACATTATCTCTTACTTTTAGAAGAGGGATTCTAAATTTCTCATTTTTCTCTAGCTTTGTGCAGCTCTCAATGGTTTTTCATCGTCCCTTAAACCAAGGGGTCAGCCCCTTTTTTATCAAACTAAATCTATTCTGGTTAAGCTTTATCTAAATCAGATTGCCTTGTAGACTGAAAATCTAATTAATTAACATAAATGAATTTAATTAGGCCCATAAATTTAGTTTGAGTTAAGGTCTGCCTAACTTAGCCTAATGAGCACAGGTCACGGTTAAAGCGAGAACAGGAACCCGGGAGGGCTCTCGTTTTGGGAACCCGACCAGGCTGACATAAAGACAGGCTGTGAAACCCTGGAATTTTTTTTATATTTAGATTTATTTTTATTTATAATTATATTGCGATTGACAAACCTAGAATGCTTGAGCTCGTAGGGGTTAATTTTAGGAAATGTAGCGGTGTACTTGGAAAGTGAGTCAAACGGCCGAAGCCAAAGGGATATTATTTTTCCCGAATGTTCTATTCCTGGAAAAATTCAAGAAGGATGGAAGTGAGTCAAACGCTAGTATTTAAATGACTCTTGGCCCTCAAGTAAATAAATTTCCCCTCACTCCTCATTTTCCCCTCCTCACTCCTCATCTTCCCTCACACTCTCTCACCTCACGGCCTCCCCCCCCACGATCCATCTCCCTCACCCTCTCTCACTCACAGTCTATCCCCCTTCTTCTCATGAGCAGCCACTGGTCGCTGCTGCTGCCTGACGCCGTTGGCCGCCCCAAGGCCACCGTCCATCTCACTCCCTCCACCCTCTCTCTGTTATCTTGGTAAGTACTTCAAGCCCTAGCCTAATTTGTTGAGTTTTCCATTGTTTCTCCCTCAAAAAAATAAAATAAAAAATCCTTAAACTTGGCCATGGAATTTGATGGCTGCACTCTCCTATGACATCTTTTCAGATTTGAACTCTTGGTGGGAGAACTAAAACACCCAACGATTTTCCCTTCCTTTATTCTTCATTTCAAGGTAAAATATTTGTTTCTCCTCTTATGGCTTGGATGGTTTGGTTGTTTTAGCAATTAGGAGTAATGGTATTGTTAGGTAAAAGGGTTGTATGCATGATTTGGGGAGGTTTGGGTTGAATTATGGATGGAAGGAAGGTTAAAAGTTATGGAAACATTTACGATGGTAAGTCTAGAGGTCCTCTAACTAGAAAATTTTGAATTTCATGAATCGGAGTTAAAATGAACAAGTTATGGCCAAAATACCGGGACCACGTAAAACTAACCGATTTGACTCGAGTTCTATTAATAGTTATAAAAGAAAAGTTGTAGTTAACATATTGGCTTTTCTCGAATTAGTTTAATCTTAAAAGTTTGACGTCAGGGGTAAAAGTTATGCTCTTGGGAATTTGGGGCTAAAATATGGGGATAATCTGGAAAGCTCAAAGTAGCAGCATGTGTGTGGTTTATTATTTACAGCATTTTGAAAATTTATTTGAGGGCTGAAATTGGTTGATGGGTGTAAGGGGGTGCTTAGGAAAATATTATGGTATAGTGGGCTCGTAGAAGATCGGGCTAAGAGTTAGAACTAACAGAATACTATTATGAAAAATTGTTTTAGGCCAAATTAGCATTCCAAGCTCAAGCTTAGGCGACGTGTTTTAATAGGTAACAATCATGCCCTAACTCCCCCGAATATCCCTTGAAAACATGTCCGGTGAGTATGCTTGAAAGGTGTTTGAATGTGTTTTTAATTGATGCTCGGGGGATTTTCCTGGGTAAATGTGTGATGAGGTTTTACCATGATTTTTATTGAAGTGATTGTTTAATTGGTATTTGCATGAGTTTATCTTGAATGTGTTCGTTGCAAAAATAATAATGAAATGTTTCTGGATCAGGATGAGGTCGGGTTCGGCTATGTTCTGGTTAAAGATCGATGTTAATTATGAATGTATAAGTAACTGAATGGATCAACGAGACTGACGAGTTATACTCTTATTTTGTTTGAAGGCTATTATCCTTCCCCGAATAAAAGTGCATACATGTTAGCGGCCACGTGCCACCTTGGGGACGGATGTGGGCCAGGTTATTGGTAACCATCCAAATTGATGGTAGGCCAGGATATGGTTAAGCAGTTGCATTAAACCCAAATGCATTCTGTGAGACCCAATGAGGTCACTCGTGCCTTTTTTTTTTTTAATCTTGAAACTAAATAAGTGGGACTTCGGTTGTTATATGTTTCATGTTGAAAATGCATAAGTATTTTGAACTACTCGTGTTTTTCCCGCACCCATAAAATGGTTTGAAATGAATTTGTGTGCGCTTTTTGACAGTTAGGGGTGGTTGTTGTTGAGTTTATCTCACTTTTTCTAATATTTTGTTTTCAGGTGAGGTGCATGAGCATGGGATGGGAACTCGATTTAGAGGAAAGCCTCGTCACTTAGGATTTGGTTGCAATGAATTAATTTCACATTAAACTTATTTTAAAGATTGTTGATCAGATTGGACATTGATGTAGTTGTCAGCAGGATTTGAACTTATGCTTTAATTTGAGAATAAACTATGCATTAATGTTTTTGGTTGATACTTAGCCTGGTATTTTCAAAAAGAAAATAAGGCGATAACACCCCACTTAGGTTTTCCGCTACCATGTAGGTTAATATTAGTAAATAAAAAGGGATTAGAAAATCGACAAAGTGATATCAGAGCCCAGGTTGACTGGCCTGAAGGCTCGCCTAAAATATTGTAATCATGAATAACAATTAAAAACTTGTGGACCTAAGAACTACACGGAGCGTGAGTGTGGGACGAGAAAAGGGGTATGTCGGCATATGCTTAATTACTTGTGAACACGTGTCTGATTTGGACTCGTTAATATATAGGATGAATAGGACCCGTCGTTGCAGTTATATGAGTCATCATTGCCGCTGTCAGAGGATGGAAAAGAAACCTGGGGTTGGCCTAGCTAGCCACTTAGAACGGATTAAGGAATTTATACATGGGAGACTGGGGGAGATACCAAATGACTGCTTAAGGTTTGGGGACAACCAGACCGTGTTCTTTCTCCTGACCCTCCTGGGTGACTGGGAACCTATAGGAATGAACCTAGTAGAGCTAATGGACCATATAATAGATGTGGGTCCCTATGATCAGCCTTCTACCCCTGATACCGATTATGAGACCCCACCACCCCAAGCAGGGGAAGATACTGTGGACTCTAACACCTTGAAAACCAAACTGCTTGAGGTGGAAGAGCCTGTAGGGGAAAAAGAGCCTGTGGATGGGGAAGAGAAATTAAGAGAGGAACCTGTTGAGGGGGGAGACCCTAGAGAGGAACCCTTAGAAGAGGAGGATCCCAAAGTAGACCCTATGCAAGGGGAAAACCTAGAAGAGGACCCTGAGGAAGGAGCATTAGATGAGGATGATCCTAAAGAAGATCCCATGGTAGAGGAAGAGCCAGAGGAGGACCCTGAGGAGGAGCCCTTAGAAGAGGAGGATCCCGAGGAAGACCTGGAAGAGGACTTAGTTGAGGAAAAACCCAAGCCTAAAGTTACAGTTGGAAGCGGAGAAGGTCTAGTAGGATGTGTCGGGGTACCTGCCCAATTGATGCCCCTAAGTAGTAGATGCTAGAAATTTGCTGGAAGTTATGGTCTTTTGCTTTTAAAGAATGCACTCTTCTTATCTTTCCTTTTTGCTAGCAAGTATGAACTAGAAAATTTTGTTAAAGTGCTTATGTAATGATAGTATTGGTGTGTGGAACAGTTATTATTTCAAACCTACGTATTAGAGACATCATTGAGTTACATGGATACAACTATTTGTTGTGATTGGTTGAGAATTATGTAGTTATGTTATATATATATATATATATATATATATATATATATATCTGTGTGTGTGTGTGTGTGTACATATAT
>JACYFF010002017.1:5773169-5815441 GCA_017589665.1 Selenicereus undatus | reverse complement strand
CACACACACACACACAAACACACACACACACATATATATATATATATATATATATATATATATATATATATATATATATATGAATGTCTTTGTTAATGAGATGTGTATGGGACATGTGAAGATGTGACCGCATCATTTGAGCGTGGCAAATGAATGTGACTGTGAACAATACTGTATGTCTGTTGTGTATAGTATTGTGGCATAAGATTCCTTACAAAACAATGCTAGCACGTGCATCGCGAAGTATTAACATGGTAACTAAACTCAACTTATTTCCTGATGAGGATGATGGGGAACAATGGCGAATCTCAGACCAGGCCCCACGCCACTCCAAGGCCCTATGTGAACCTAGACATTCCTATAGCCAGTCTATGGAAACGACAGGAAGCCCTCCGCCCTACAAATGGTGATGCATTCAAGCTTCACTAAGGCAAAGATTTGCAAAAGTGAATCAAGAATGTACATGGCTAGAATTAAACGGGATGGAAGCAAAGGAAGCAAGAACAAAGATAAACACAAGTGGACTAGCAAGGGTGATTGAAAAACCCACCTTGGTTTGCACTCACTTGAGCAATCTTCTTTCTTCAACTAAGTTACAGAGCCTAATCACCTTCTTAGTTGAATGAAGAAGACCTAGAGACCCACTTGAGGTTGCCACGCTCAAGATATAACACTAGGATTTGAGAAAGAATAGAGAAAGTTTTCACAACTCAAGTTTAACATTCATTCAAAGTTGTTCTCTTACAACCTAAGGCCTCCCTTATATAATGGGAGCCTTTAACATGATGCAAGAAAGGGGGAAAGAGGAGCCTTACATGTCCATAAAGTAAGAGAGGACCAAAAAGTAATGTAAAAAGCTGAAAAGTGCTTTATGCTTTTGTCAACAACTTTTCAGTTTACAATTGTCAACTTCAAACAGCTATATCTCCTAGGTTTCTCACTCAAATTGAGTGAAACAGATCTTGTTGGAAAGCATAGGAAGTCGGCTTTCACATGGAACAAGTTGGAAGCAATTTGGAGCTTCCGTTTGGGAGATATAGGCAAAAAGGTGCAACATATGCAGGTTGGGATAGTTTTTGCAGCATCTGGAAAATGGCTCCAATTGACTTATTACCTAGTGACCTAAGCTAGAACTTTTTATATGTCCTTAAATCTGACATAGTAAGGGTTCCAAAAAGTGTATTTTCAGCCTCTTAAGTGCACCTTAAGCTTGGGTAATCAAGCTTGCAAAACCGGACCAAATTCTGGCCGAACTGGGCAGCATGTGCAACGCATGGTTGATGACTTCCTGGACCATGGCATGAACCTCCTTGATCTTCTTGGTGCTTGTGGAGTCATCTAGGCTTTTGGGTTGGTCTTCAATTGGTTCCAAAGGATGGTCCCCTTCATACTCCTCGGATTGGTTGGAGTTTGACCTCAAACTCGAAAATTGATCATCTTCATCATAACATGGACCAAGGTTAGCCACATTGAAGGTGGCCGAGACTCCATACTCTCCCGGGAGGTCGATCTTGTAAGCATTAGGACTAGTCTTCTCAATGACCTCAAATGGACCATCTAACCTTGGCATGAGCTTGGATTTGCTTGCTGGGGAATCTCTCTTTCCTCAAATGAATCCAAACCAAGTCTCCTGGTTGAAATTGAGCATCTTTCCTATGCTTGTTGGCTTGTTGCTTGGCTTGCTCATTAGACTTCTCAATTCTTTGCCTCACCTTGGTGTGTAACTCCTGAATTTCTTTGGCTTTCTTATTGACCTCCCAACTAAACTTGGTAGGATTGGGGATTGGAACAAGGTCCAATGGAGTCCGAGGGTTGTAACCATACACCACTTGGAAAGGTGAAAGAGAGGTAGCCTTGCTAGGAGCTCGGTTGAAGGCAGATTTCGCATGAGGAAGCAACTTATCCCACCCTTTGATGCTCTTCTTGACTAGAACTCTAAGCAAAGTGCCCAAAGTCCTATTAGTCACTTCGGTTTGATCGTCGGTTTGGGGGTGACATGTAGTGCTAAATTTGAGGTGAGTGCCAAACTTTCTCCCTAAGGTAAGCCAAAAGTGACTTAGGAACTTGGTGTCCCCATTCGACACCATGCTTCTTGGAATGCCATGGAGACGAACGATCTCCTTGAAGTAGAGGTTAGCAATGAGGGAAGCATCATTGGTGGTATGGCATGCTATGAAATGCGCTATTTTTGAGAATCGATCCACCCCTACCATGATTGAATCTTTGTGCCTTTGGTTTCTTAGTAAACTCGTGATGAAGTCTAAGCTTACATCCTCCCAAGGAACTTGAGGAACAGGGAGAGGAGTCTAAAGGCCTTGGGGCCGTGAGTGACTCTTGGCTTGTTGGCAAGTAGAACACCTCCCCACATAATGCTCTACATCCTTGGACATGCTTGGCCAATAATAGTGTTCCTTAAGCATGGAACAAGTCTTCTCAATGCCAAAGTGTCTGGCCAAAGCCCTACCATAGAGCTTTTGAATGAGGAATTCTTGAAACCCACTCTTTGGTATGCATAACCGGGTTCCTTTGTAGAAAAAACCATACTCCAAGTGAAACAGACCATGGGCATGGCTAGTGCACTTCTCATAGATTTCCTTGAAATCCTCATCTTGGACATACAACCCCTTAATAATCTCAAAACCAAGGACTTTAGATTCCAAGGTAGAGAGTAACAGGTACCTTCTTGATAGAGCATCCGAGCCCTTATTCATCTTTTTGACCTTGTGGTGGATCACAAAATGGAAGGCTTGTAAGTACTATGCCCACTTGGCATGCCTTGGGTTGAGCTTGTGTTGCCCTTAGATGAACTTGAGAGCATCATGATCCGAATGGAGAATGAACTCTCCTTCCACCAAGTAGTGCCTCCAATGCTCCAAAGCTCTCACAATTGCATAGAACTCCTTGTCATAAGTGGAGTACTTCCTCTTTACATCATTAAGATTTTCACTAAAGAAAGATATAGGCCTTTTCTCTTGAGATAGGGCAACCCCTATCCCCACACTAGAAGCATCACTCTCCACTTCAAACACTTTGGAGAAGCTTGGAAAGGCAAGAACGGGTGCACTGGTGAGCTTGAGCTTGATTTCTTCAAAGGCCCTTTGAGCTTGTTTGGTCCATTCAAACCGTTTGGCCTTGGGAATTTCGGTCATGGGTGCAACAATGAAGCTAAAATCTCTTACAAACCTCTTATAAAAAGAGGCTAGGCCGTGAAAGCTTCTAACTTGTTGAGTTGAAGTAGGAACGACCCAATCTCGGATAGCTTGAATCTTGCTCTCATCAACATGAATTCCTTGGGCCGAAACAACATAACCCAAAAATATACTTGAGAAGTGAAAAAGTAACACTTCTCCAAGTTCCCATAGAGCTTTTCTTGAGCTAGGATGCTCAAGACTTGATGTAGATGGTTGGCATGCTCTTCTTCACTCTTGTTATACACCAAGATGTCATCAAAGTAGACAACAACAAACTTGCCAAGAAGGGGCTTTAGAACTTGGTTTATAAGCTTCATGAAAGTGCTTGGTGCATTTGTCAAACCGAATGGAATTACAAGCCATTCATAGAGGCCTCCTTTGGTTTTGAAAGCCGTCTTCCACTCATCTCCTTCAAAAATCTAGACTTGATAGTAGCCACTTCTAAGATCAATCTTAGAAAAGATGGTGGCTCCATAAAGCTCATCTAGAAGATCCTCCAACCGTGGGATAGGAAAGTGATATTTGATGGTGATTTTGTTGATCGCTCTACTATCCACACACATCCTCATGCTACCATCCTTCTTAGGAACAAGCAATGCGGGCACGACACATGGACTTAGGCTCTCACAGATCAAGCCCTTGGCTAGTAGCTCATCTACTTGCCTTTGCACCTCTTGTGTTTCTTGAGGGTTCATACAGTAGGCCGACTTGTTTGGGAGAGTGGAACTGGGAATGAGGTCAATTTTGTGTTGTATGGATCTTTTAGGAGGGAGGCCATGGGGAACCTCACTTGGGAAGGCATGTTCAAAGGCTCTGAGGAGAGGGGGTGAGCAAAGGATGGGAAGAATCCTTAGCTTCGGCCAGTTCATGGCCACGTAAAATCCACTCTTTGAATTCATCATATTCATGGAGTTGGGAATGGAGAAGGGTGGTGAGGAAAACATCCATGCTAGGAGTGGCATGGGGCTTTCTTTGATAGGTGGGTTTGAGAAGGGTGAGGGTGATTTTCTTGTGGTCTTTGGTAAATGCGTAAGTGTTCAATCGACCATCATGCATCACACTTCTATCAAATAACCATGGACGTCCCAAGCGGACATGACATGCATCCATTGGCACAATATCACACCAAATCTCATCCTTATAATTCTTGCCGATTGAAAAGCTTAGTAAACAACGAGAAGAGATTTGCATCCTTTACCTTCATTGAGCCATTGGATGGTGTAAGGGCTTGTGTGTGGAGAGACCGAAAGCTTGAGCTTCTCTACAAGAGTTTTGGAGGCTACATTGGCACAACTTCCACCATTACTAATGAGAGAGCAAACCTTCCCTTTCATGGTACACCGGGTGTGGAAGATGTTCTCCGTTTGCTCCATGTCATGTTGGGAAGCAATACCACTCAAAGCTCTTCTTATGATAAGCATCTCTCCTTCATCGGGACCTTCTTCAACTTCTTCAAGGGCTTCAGTCATGAGAAGCTTCTTTCCTCGTTTATCATTCTCATCTTCTAGCTCCTCACAAGAAGCTTGATACTTGGCAAAAGTGACAATTCTTTTGTTGGGACACTCGGAAGCAAAGTGTCCAAGACCTTGGCATCGAGAACATCTCCTCTTATCACCGGTTTTTGGGGGTTGTTAGGACACTTGGAAGCAAAGTGTCCAAGCTTGATATTTGGTGGAGGGGGTCTTGTGTTTGAGTTTGGCGTCGGTTTGGGAGGATTGTAGGAGGGCTTTTGAAAGGGGTAAGGATGGGGGTTAGGCTTGGAAGCCATGCCCTTGCCCTTGACTCTCTTTAGTAACTCCACTTTGTGAGCTAGGACACTAAGCTCATCCAATGAGGTGTAAGGGTGGAGTTCAACCACATGAGCAATTTCTTCATTTACGCCACTCAAATATCTAATCAAAGTTTGAGACTCATCCTCCTTCAAATCACATTTGAATAACAATTGCTCAAACTCTCTAGTGTATTTTTCTACACTCTTAGACCCTTGTTTGAGGTGGTGGAGTTTAAGGAAGTTGTCTTGCAAGTAATGGGGTGGTAACAACTTGAACTTAAGTTTGGACTTCATTTTCTCCCAAGTTCTTATCTTCCCTTTTCCCTTCCTAAATCTCTTGGTCACAACATTAGACCACCAAATGGAAGCATACTTTCTAAGCTTTAAAGCAACAAGCTTTACCTTTCTTTCATCGGGGATGTCCTTGAACTCAAAGACTCTTTCAATGGTTTGTAGCCAATCCAAGAGCAAGTACGAATCAAGTTGACCTTCAAACTCGGGAATATCCACTTCGAAATCATTGTAGCTTCAGTCATGAGGCCTATGATGCCTCCTTGATCTTTGTGCATACACATCCTCACCGAAGTCTTCAAATGAGTTGCTTTCCTCTTCTTCGGAGTCATTTGAGTCTTGCTTGCTTGCACTTCTAGAGCTTCTCAAGTTCTTTCTCTTTTCTTGCATCATTTAACCTAGTTGAGATTGTAGGTACTTAACTTGGGCTTCCAAATCAGCTTTCTCTCTAAGGGCTTGCTCGGCCACTTGCTCGGGAGTAAGGGTTGAAGACATGATGGCTTTGGAGTGAGGAGTTGCTATTTTAGGACGGGGAGGGGGTGGTACAATCGTGTGGGGTGGCACAGTGTAGCTGTGCTAAGCTGCTGCAATGGGTAGGGCTGTGCTGAGAGGTGGCACGGTCGTGCCAATGTGGCACGGGGTGGCCGTGCTATATTTTTGGTTCATCATAGCTGGAAGTTGCAAGGTAACGTGTTTGCGGCTGTTTTGTGGCTTTTGTGTTTGGAATGTGTTTGGGGGATGGAAGCTTGGCCAATAGGGTAGCCTAAGCTCTGATACCACTTGATGTATTCAAGCTTCACTAAGGCAATGATTTGCAAAAGTGAATCAAGAATGCATATGGGTAGAACTGAAAGGGATGGAAGTAAAGGAAACAAGAACAAAGATAAACACAAGTGGACTAGCAAGGGTGATTGAAGAACACACCTTGGTTTGCACTAACTTGGGCAATCTTCTTTCTTCAACTAAGTTATACAACTTAATCACCTTCTTAGTTAAATGAATAAGACCTAGAGACCCACTTGAGGTTGCCACACTCAGGATACAACACTAGGATTTGAGAGAGAATAGAGAGAGTTTTCACAACTCAAGTTTAACATTCATTCAAAGTTGTTCTCTTACAACATAAGGCCTTCTTTATATAATGGGAGCCTTTAACATGCTTCAATAAAGGGGGAAAGAGGAGCCTTACACGTCCATAAAGTAAGAGGGGACCAAAAAGTAATGTAAAAAGCTGAAAAGTGCTTTATGCTTTTGTCAGCAACTTTTCAGTTTACAATTGTTAACTTCAAATAGCTACATCTCCTAGGTTTCTTACTCAAATTGAGTGAAACAGATCTTGCTAGAAAGCTTGGGAAGTCGTCTTTCACGTGGCCCAAGTTGGCAGAAATTTAGAGGTACCGTTTGGGAGATATAGGCCAAAAGGTGTAGAATATGCATGCTAGGACAGTTTTTGCAGCATCTGAAAAATGGCTCCAATTGACTTATTACCTAGTGACCTAACGTAGAGCTCTTTATATGTTCTTAAATCTGACATAGTAAGGGTTCCAAAAAGTATATTTTTAGCCTCTTAAGTCCAACTTAAGCTTGGGTAATCAAGCTTGCAAAACCGGGCCAAATTCGGGCCGAACTGGGCAGCATGTGCAACGCATGGTTGTTGACTTCTTGGACCATGGCATGAACCTCCTTGACCTCCTTGGTGCTTTTAGAGTCCCCTAGGATTGTGGGTTGGTCTTCAATTGGTTCCAAAGGATGGTCCCCATCAAATGGGAATGGGTCCCACAGCTAGGTGGACGAAACCTACCCACCTACGAGAGCAGACCTTACCAATCACCTACTATTAGAGCTACTCCAAAAACAAGGGGGAACAACTACAGTAATAGAAATAACACCTACAGAAAATGGTGGAGACCAAGGAGAAGAAGTCTGAGGAGGACAACTCCCATATGTTTAAGAGACTCACTAGTCACAACCCACCAGTCTACGATGGCGCTTCTGATCCCAAGGCCCTCGAGGACTAGATTCAGGGTATGGAGAAGCTATTCGATGCCCTCCAATGCCCTGAGGAGTGGAGGGTAGGATTTTCAGGGTTCTACCTTAAGGATGAAGCCAACCTCTAGTGGGCAACCATGCGAGAGAGGCAGTATGAGCCTGGGTTCGACTAGAAAAGGTTCAAGGAGCTGATCAAGAACCGCTTCTACCCCATGTCCCTTCAGAAGGAAAAGGAGAATGAGTTCATGCAACTAGAACAAGGAAGGATGAGCATGTTGGAGTATGCCTCCAAGTTCATGGAACTCTCTCGTTTCACCCCTGCCTTTGTAGCTGATGAGAAACTGAAGATGAATCGTTTTGAGGCCGGGCTCAATCCAAACATTAAAGAGAGGATGTCCGTGTCAAGACATTTCCTACAAGGATCTATATGACATCGTGGTAAACATGGAAAGGGCAATGAAGGAGAAGAATGAATATTACAATGAGCAGCGCAGGAACAAGAGGAATGGGAATCAAAGAGGAAACTTCCACTCTGAAGGTCCGTACAAGAGGCCTCCTAGGAGCCACTACCATCATAACAACACATGTGAAGGCCAGCAAACCAACAATAGGCCTAGCGTGACTTCCAATGCCTGTGGCAAGCCAGGACACTACGTCCGGGAGTGCCACATAGTTAAGAGATGCTATCGTTGTGGAAGTCCTCAGCACCAGGTGCGAGATTGCCCACATCCCCCACCTCCTACCAATCAGGGTCATAGAAGATAGCTGATGGAGACCATCCTACCCATACTCCTACTCCTTCTGCCCAGCTCAAGGAAGATCCCATCAAGCTCCAAGAGGCCAAGGAATTTGCTATACTATGCAGAAAATCCGTGACAATGCCGGAAGAACTCGTACCTAGTTCGACCACTTCATACCCGGTCTTTGTCACCTGTTTTCAGCCACATGTAATGGACCAAACTTCTGATGGTTCTCACATCCTTCAGGATTAGGAAATAAGCTTTCTAACAAGACCAACCACACCTAAATTGGAGTTCATTTGGTTGGTCAAATTAGGCCCACAAGCACACGGTATTTTAGCCCAGGGTAGTTTGGACAACCTTCACTATTTGGGCCATAACGTTTGATCGGCTGGTCCAATTGCAGCCAATGAACATTCCCTGGAAACTAGACGTCTAGAGATTTCCAACAAGCCCAATATCATTGAATTTGGCTGAGTATTCTGAGAGATATGCCTTCTGGAAGTTGGGCTTGCTACAAGTGTGAACACACTTATTACCAAACGTGTGAACATGGTTCTTCCTCCCTCATTTCGGCCTTGGTGCATTATTCCTCCTACAAAGCTGAGTTCCTACTTCCCTAGCAAGGCTTGAATGTGTGAATTAAGAGGTGCATGGATCCCTTTTTGCTGCTACATCCTTTCCACACCAGAAGACATCAAGAGACACACCTTTTCACCCGTGGTGCATCCAATGTATTTTTCAGCTTTGTTTCTTTGTTTTTTCCCTCATCCCTTTTCGTGTATTTCATGCCTTTTCATGATGTAAGGCCTCTAGTATAAATAGGCCATAGGTTAAGGTTGTAAGGCACAAATTCGATTAAAGCATAAGCAATACAAATTCAGCCTTACGTGTTCCTTCAAAGCGAGTGACAAAGCTTAGTTGTATATCTTGAGATTTGGCAACCTCAAGTGGTGTTCTAGGTTCCTAAACTCTTCTAGGTGGTGATTCAATTCTATATCTTAGAAAGAGTGACGGAATTTTCCCCAGGATTGATTTGAGTGGCACCCTTCGGCTTATCTCAAACACAATCCTTGAACCTATCCACCTCCCCTTTTCAATACAAGATTCACAAAATCCCTAACTTGGTCATTTGGGTCCTCACTTATACATCATTTGGTATCAGAGCCAAGGTTACCATTTGATCAAGTTCTTATCCCCAAAACACCTTCCCTAACCAAAACCGAGCAAACTCTTATTCCAACGGCCAGAAATCCGGCACGGCCACCTCGTGATGTACCACACGACCGTGCCCCTCCCCAAAGTCCTAAACCTGTCCTTTTTCTACCACAAACACCCTCTCAAAATGTCATCTAGCCGATCCCATGATCGAGTTGACGAGTTGGAAGCCCAAGTAAAGTACCTTCAAACTCAACTTGGCCAACTCATGGAGGAGAAAAGAAGATGGAATCGAAGCCCCTCTCACTCACGCACTCATGGAGACTTAGATGAATCTGAAAGGGAAGAAAAGAGCTACCTTTATAACCTTAGTGACGAAGATGTTCTAAGAAGACACCAAAGAAGGCAAGGAAGTAGCCTTGGCGATTTTAGGGTGGACATTCCGGAATTTGAAGGCCAACTAGACCCGGATCACTTCCTAGACTTCAAACGGTTGAACGAATCTTTGAGTACAAAGAAGTGCCCAAAGATAAGAAGGTGAAGCTTGTTGCCCTTAAGCTTCGGAAATATGCATCAATATGGTGGGCGAACCTCGTGGCCAAAAGAGCAAGGAATGGCAAAGGAAAGATTAGGACTTGGGCCAAGACGAAGGACAAACTCAAATCCAAGTTCCTTCCTTCCCATTACATCCAAGACAACTACTCCAAGCTCCATCATCTTAAACAAGGCTCCAAGAGCGTTGAAGAGGACACCCGGGAGTATGAACAACTCCTCCTCAAATGCGATTTGAGAGAAGATGACGCTCAAACAATGGTAAGATTCCTAAGTGGCTTGGATGAATCCATTGCTCATATCATTGAATTGTATCCTTACACCTCTCTAGATGACTTGAGTTCTCTTGCCTACAAGGTAGAGCAACAAAGGAAATCTAAGGGAAAGAGCCCCCTTTCCAAATCCACTCCCCGTCCTTATCCCACTCAAAAGCCTTCCTATTTTCCTCCTAAACCTCAAAACTCTCCTCAACCCAAAAATACCCCTACCGCCCCTAATCCCTCCACAAAAGAACCTCCCAAGCCCAAAGACAAGATTCGCTGTTTCCATTGTCAAGGCCTTGGACATATTGCCTCCGAGTGCCCTAACAAGCGGATTGTCTCCTTAGCCGAATACCAAGCTGCCTTTGAGGAGCCTCAAGAAGAAGAAGGAGGAGGAGATTTTTTGGAAAATTTGGAAGAAGTGGAAGAAGGTCCCGATGAAGGAGAATCGCTTGTCATTAGAAGAACATTGAGTGGGTTTGCCACTCAAGATAATTTGGAACAAAGAGAAGCTATCTTCCAAACAAGATGCACTATTGCAGGGAAGGTACGCTCACTTATTATAGATGGAGGTAGTTGTGCTAATGTTGTCTCCAAGACCATGGTAGACAAGCTCAAGCTCAAAGCCACACCCCATCCTAAGCCTTGCACTATCCAATGGTTAAACCAAGGCAAAGGTATGCAAATTTCTACCCGATCCCTCGTCTCTCTCTCCATTGGTAAACACTACAAACATGAGCTATGGTGTGATATAGTTCCCATGGATGCTTGTCACATCCTTTTGGGAAGACCTTGGCTATTTGATAGAAGTGTCATCCATGATGGCCGGATGAACACTTATACCTTCCACAAAGACCAAAAGAAAATCACCTTGACCCCTCTCAAGCCCACCCACTCTCTAAAACCCAAAGACAACCCTCATATGGATGTCTTTCTCACCACCCTTCTCAAGTCCCAACACCATGAGTTTGAAACCTTTAAGGACTTGATACTTATGCAAACCACGCCGGAACTACCTACCCACTCACACCCCCTACTCACTCCCCTCCTACAAACCTTCCATCATGTGTTCCCACAAGAAATCCCCCACGGGCTCCCTCCACCAAGATCCATCCAGCACAAAATTGACCTTATCCCTGGATCTACCCTTCCAAATAAACCGGCCTACCGAATGACCCCACAAGAAACCCAAGAAATCCAAAGACAAGTAGATGACCTGTTGTCCAAAGGATTGCTTCGGGAAAGCCTAAGCCCATGTGCCGTACCAACCCTCCTTGTACCCAAGAAAGATGGAAGCATACGTATGTGTGTGGATAGTCGGACCATCAACAAAATCACCATCAAATACCGGTATCCTATCCTAAGGTTGGAAGATTTACAAGATGAGCTTCATGGTGCCACTATTTTTTCTGAGATTGATCTTAGAATTGGTTACTACCAAATCCGTAATTTGAAGGAGATGAGTGGAAAACCGCCTTTAAAACCAAAGGAGGTTTATATGAATGACTTGTCATGCCATTCGGGTTAACCAATGCCCCAAGCACCTTCATGAGGCTTATGAATCAAGTTCTAAAGCCCCTAATTGGCATTTGTGTGGTCATCTACTTTGACGACATCTTGGTCTATAGCAAAACTAAGGAGCAGCATGCCCATCATCTCTACTAAGTTTTAAGCATTTTATCTCATGAGAAGCTATATGGGAACTTAGAGAAGTGTCACTTCTTCACTTCTCAAGTTATATTTTTGGGCTACATTGTCTCCGCCCAAGGAATTCAAGTGGATGAAAGCAAGATCAAGGCCATTCAACAGTGGCCTACTCTTACTTCTATCACTCAAGTAAGGAGCTTTCACAGCCTAGCATCCTTTTATAGAAGATTTGTTCGTGGTTTTAGCACCATAGTAGCCGCCATGATCGAGGTGCTAAAAGGCAAAGAATTTGTGTGGAATGAACAAGCACAACACGCCTTTGAGGAGATCAAACGGAGACTCACAAGCGCCCCCGTTCTAGCCTTGCCAAACTTCTCCAAAATCTTTGAAGTTGAATGTCCCACATCCGGAGTTGGGACTGGAGCCGTTCTATCCCAATAGAAGAGGCCTATAGCTTTCTTTAGTGAAAAGCTAAATGAAGCCAAGAGGAAGTACTTCACCTACGACAAAGAGTTCTATGCCATCATTCGTGCCTTGGAGTATTGGCGTCACTACCTAATAGGAGGTGAATTCATCCTCCATTCCGACCATGAAGCACTGAAGTACATCCAAGGTTAACACAAACTCAACCCACGACATGCCAAGTGGGTAGAGTATCTTCAATCCTTCCATTTCATCATCCAACACAAGGCGGGAAAGCTTAACAAGGGGGTCGATGCACTTTCCCGTAGGTACTTACTTCTTTCTACCTTAAGTACCAAAGTTCTTGGTTTTGAAATTGTGAAAGAATTGTATCCTATTGATAAGGACTTCAAAGACATCCTTGAGAAGTGTAGTAAACACCCTCATGGATCATTTCACTTGGAAGAAGGTTTTCTATTCAAGGACTCCCGTTTGTGCATTCCAAAGTGTGGATTCTGGGAACTGCTTATTCAAGAACTTCATGGAGGAGCTCTAGCCGGATACTTTGGGATAGAGAAGACTTGTGCTATGTTGAAAGAGCACTACTATTGGCCACATATGTCTAAAGATGTGGAACACTTTGTAAAAAGGTGTTTTATATTTCAAATGGCCAAAAGCCATGTTCTACTCCAAGGCTTGTACTCCCCTCTTCCCATTCCTCAAGCTCCTTGGGAAGACATAAGCCTTGACTTCATTACGGGTTTGCCAAGGACCCAAAGGAATAAGGACTCTATCATGGTGGTAGTAGATCGCTTTTCAAAGATGGCACACTTTGTTCCTTGCCGTACCACCAATGACGCATCACATGTTGCCAATTTATACTTCAAGGAGATTGTTAGGCTACATGGCATACCCAAGAGCATGGTGTCCGACCGCGATAGCAAATTTCTTAGCCATTTTTAGCTAACCTTATGGTGCAAGATGGGCACCCAACTCAAATTCAGCACTTCATGTCACCCACAAACTGATGACCAAACGGAAGTCACCAATAGGACTTTGGGCACCTTACTTAGAGTCCTTGTGAAGAAAAACCTCAAGAATTGGGATGACATGCTACCCCACGCCGAGTTTGCCTTCAATAGAGCTCCAAGTAAGGCAACCCACCGCTCCCCTTTCCAAGTGGTATATGGGCATAATCCAAAGAGCCCCCTTGATCTCATTCCTATTCCTACTCTCACCAAGTTTAGTTGGAATGCCGAGGAGAGGGCAAAGGAAATCAAAGATCTACATGCCCAAGTTCGTGAAAGTATTGCTAAAGCCAATGAAAGGGCCATGCAAAATGGCAACAAGCACAAGAAGGAGGTACACTTTTAACCGGGAGACTTGGTGTAGATCCACTTGAGAAAGGAACGATTCCCTTCTAAGCGAAAATCCAAATTAATGCCTAGGTCGGATGGGCCGTTCGAGATCATTGAGAAGGTCGGTCCTAATGCATATAAGGTAGACCTTCCCGAAGATTATGGAGTTTTCACAACATTTAACACTTCCGATCTTAGTCCTTACTTTGAAGATGAACCTCTTCCAAGTTTGAGGACAAACTCTCACCTACCCAGGGAGAATGATGGAGACCATCCTACCCACACTCCTACTCCTCTTTCCCAGCTCAAGGAAGATCCCATCAAGCTCCAAGAGGCCAAGGAATTTGCTATATTATGCAGAAAATCCGTGACAATGTCGAAAGAACTCGCGCCTAGTTCAACCACTTCATACCCGGTCTTTGTCACCTGTTTCCAGCCACATGTAATGGACCAAACTTCTGATGGTTCTCACATCCTTTAGGCTTAGGAAATAATCCTTCTAACAAGGCCAACCACACCTAAATTGGAGTTCATTTGGTTGGTCAAATTAGGCCCACAAGTACACGATATTTTAGCCCAGGGTAGTTTGGACAGCCTTCACTATTTGGGCAATAAGTTTTGATCAGCTGGTCCAATTGTAGCAAATGAAAATTCCCTGAAAACTAGACATTTAGAGCTTTCCAACAAGCCTAAGATCATCGAATTTGGCTGAGTATTATGAGAGATATGCCTTCTGGACGTTGGGCTTGCTGTAAGTGTAAACACACTTATTGCCAAACGTGTGAACATGGTCCTTCCTCCCTCATTTCGGCCTTGGTGCATTGTTCCTCCTACAAAGCTGAGTTCCTACTTCCCTAGCAAGGCTTGAATGTGTGAATTAAGAGGTGCATGGATCCCTTTTTGCTGCTACATCCTTTCCACACCAGGAGACATCAAGAGACACACATTTTCACCCTTGGTGCATCCAATGTATTTTGCAGCTTTGTTTCTTTGTTTTTTCCCTCATCCCTTTTCGTGTATTTCATGCCTTTTCATGATGTAAGGCCTCTAGTATAAATAGGCCATAGGTTAAGGTTGTAAGGCACAAATTCGATTAAAGCATAAGCAATACAAATTCAGCTTTACGTGTTCCTTCAAAGCAAGTGACAAAGCCTAGTTATATATCTTGAGATTTGGCAACCTCAAGTAGTGTTCTAGGTTCCTAAACTATTCTAGGTGGTGATTCAATTCTGTATCCTAGAAAGAGTGACGGAATTTGCCCCAGGATTGATTTGAGTGGCACCCTTCAGCTTATCTCAAACACAATCCTTGAACCTATCCACCTCCCCTTTTCAATACAAGACTCACAAAATCCCTAGCTTAGTCATTTGGGTCCTCACTTATACATCAATAGCAACCCCAGCAGCACTGTGCGCAGGTGGCCAACATGAACCATCAAGCCTGAGCACCTCAGCAGAACCAGGCGAGACCCCCCCAATAAACCACTACGAAACACCAGGGGTAGAATTTACGTTATATGTAGGGAAGAACCAAAGGATGCCCCTAACGTGGTGACTGGTAAATTCTCTATCCAAGCTCAACCGATTGATGTCTTGTTTGATTTTGGCGCTATGCATTTCCATATTTTCGTCAAGCTGGTTGCGACACTAGGGCTTGTTCCAACCCATATACCCCCTCCACTATTTGTGACTCTCCCTGATGGAAAAACCGTGAAATGTGATGAGCTGTATGAGGGCAGCCCCATTCACATATATGAACACGAGTTTTTGGCAGACCTATATAAGTTTGAGTTGATTGACTTCGGTGTCATTTTGTCGATGGACTGGTTGGCGAAGTATAAAGCCCAAATAAATTGTCCAAAACAAAGAATCACCCTAAGGGGGCCCAACAGAGAGAGAATAGTTCACAAAGGGGAGGTCTCAAAGAGTGGAATGAGACTTATCACCAATATGAAAGCCTATAAACTGCTAGGACGAGGATGCAAGGATTCCTTTGCAATGGAGTGGAAACCGAGGCCGCCGAGCCATCCCTTTAGGAAATTCTAGTAGTTCGAGAATTCCTGAATGTTTTCCTGGAGGAGATCCCTGGCATGGCACCCCCTAAGGAGGTGAATTTTGCATTGATTTAGTACCAGGGGTAACCCCTATCTCTAAAGCACCTTATTGGATGGCACCAGTAGAACTTAAGGAGTTAAAGACTCAACTTGATAAGCCGTTATAAAAATGTTATATCCGGCCTAGTACATCCCCATGGGGAGCCCCGATGTTATTTGTGAAAAAGAAGGATGGAACCCTACGATTGTGCATAGGTTATAGAAAGTTAAACAAAATAACAATAAAAAACTGCTACCCTTTGGCCAGGATCGACGATATTTTTTATCAACTTAGAGGTATGGCAGCCTTCTTGAAGATAGACCTTCATTCAAGGTATCACCAACTCCGGATCAAGGAAGAGGACATACCCAAGACTGCATTCCGCACCCGACATGGACATTATGAATTTGTACTGATGCCTTTTGAGCTTACAAATGCCCCAGCGGCATTTATGAATTTTATGAATAGGGTCTTCAAACCTTACTTGGATTAATTTGTAGTAGTGTTCATAGATGATATACTGATATATTCGAGGACCTTATTACCCACTATTTGAGGACCATCCCAAAAGTGCTAAGGAAGAATGAGCTATATGCGAAGCTAAAAAAGTATGAGTTTTGGTTGGGACAGGTGGCATTTCTAGGGCATGTAGTGTCTAATAAGGGAGTAGCTGCGGATCCTCAGAAGATAGAGATCATAATGAAGTAGCCAAGACCTAAGAATGCGACGGAGGTGAGAAGCTTCTTGGGTTTGGTAGGTTACTATCGTAGGTTCGTTTAGAACTTCTTGAAGATCACCACTCCCCTCAATAATTTGACACGGAAGGTTACCAAATGTGAGTGGACAGATCGATGCGAGGAAGCTTTCCAAGAACTTAAGAAGAGGTTAACCAGTGCGCCTATATTGGCCTTACCCACCAACGATAGGAACTTCGTGGTGTATAGTGACGCGTCCAAAAATGGATTGGGGTGTATGCTGATGCAGGATGACTGTGTCATACCCTATGCCTCACGACAACTAAAGACTCATGAGTAGAACTATCTGACTCACGACTTGGAGCTAGCAGCAGTAGTATCCACGCTAAAAATTCAGAGACACAACTTGTACGGGGTGCACTGTGAGATCTTCATTAATCACTAGAGTATGAAATATCTGTTCTCATAAAGGGACCTGAACCTGAGACAGACAAGATGGTTAGAATTCCTTAAGAACTATGATATAAACCTTTAATACCACCCTAGAAAGGCCAATATAGTAGTCAATGCATTAAGTCAGAGGCCATACCTAACTCTTAATAACTTGTTAGCACTACCTAGGGATTTGTGCGAGGATTTTAAGAAACTAGATATCAGTGTGGTGATAAGGGAAACCAGATCTATACTATATACCATGGAGGTACAACCTACCATCATTGAGGAAATTCGAGTCGTTCAGAGCACAGACCCATAGATGGATAAGATTAAGACGGAGGTGTCAGCAAGAAAGGTACTTGGCTTCGTGATTCATGAGGATGGGATGCTAAGGTTCCAGAACTAGGTATGCATTCCCTCCATAGAGAAACTCAAGAGGAAAATCCTAAATGAGGGACATGACACCCCACATTCTATTTACCTTGGTGGGAACAAGTTATATAAAGACTTGAAATGAACTTTCTGGTGGAGCAATATGAAACAAGAGGTGGTGGACTATGTGGTGAAATGCCTAACGTGTTAGCGAGTAAAAGCGAAGCATCAAAGTCCTGTAGGACTCTTGCAACCCTTGGAAATGTCCGAGTGGAAGTGGGACTCGGTCTTCATGGACTTTGTAGTAGGCTTACCATCCACCCAGAGGAAAAACAATGCGATTTGGGTCATCGTGGATTGACTCATGAAGACAGCTCACTTTATAGCCATGAGAAACACATGGACCTTAAACCAATTGACCTAAGCCCAACTAGAGGAGATAATTCGGTTGCATAGTGTGTGGAGCTTTATAGTGTCGGATCGCTACACTAGGTTCCAATCGAGATTCTGGCGAAAGCTGCAGGAGGCGTTCCGACGTTGTTATGTTTCAGTACGGCCTTTCAACTAGCCATGGATGGGCAGATTGAGAGAACAATTCAAACCATAGAATATATGCTTCAAGGATGCATATTAGACTTCAAATAAGTTTGGGACGAGTAGTTAGCACTGATCGAGCTCTCCTACAATAATAGCTACCCTGCCAACATCGGGATGACCTCGTACGAAGCTCTGTATGGTTGACGATGCAGAACCCCATTGTCTTGGTAGGAGATTGATAACGCACTGGCCATTGGACCAGAACTAATCCAGGCAGCTACCCAGAAGGTCAGAATAATTCAAGAGTGAATGAAAGCGGCATAGAGTCAGCAAAAGAGATACGCATACCGAAGGCGTAGACCTTTAGTGTTTGAGATAAGGGATCGAGTCTTCCTTCGTGTGTCTCTAACTAAAGTCATCCTAAAATTTGGCATGACGGGCAAGCTTAGCCCTATATATATTAGGCCATACCCCATTATTCAATGAGTCAGGGAAGTAGCTCATCGTTTGGAACTACTATATGAGCTACCTAGAGTGCACAATGTCTTCCATGTGTCACTACTACGCAAGTATGTACCTGACCCATCCCATGTTATCACGCCGGATCCCATACAACTGAGGGAAGATTTATCTTATGAGGAACAACCAGTTCGCATTCTAGATTAAAGGGAAAAGTAGCTCCATCGGAAGACAGTGGCCCTAGTAAAAGTTCTGTGGGAAAATCATAAGATGTCGAATACCACATGAGAGCCAGAGCAAGAAATACACTCCAAATACCCTCACGTGTTTGGCCAATCAGGTGCATGCGAAGTTTCGAGGATGAAACTTCCTTAAATGGGGTAGAATGTGAAACCTCTAATTTTGTTTAATATTTAGATTTATTTTTATTTATAATTATATTGCGATTAACAAACCTAGAATGCTTGAGCTCGTAGGGGTTAATTTTAGGAAATGTAGTGGCGTAGTCGGGGAGTGAGTCAAACAGTCCAAACCAAAGGGATATTGTTTTCCCTGAATGTTGTATTCATAGAAAAATTCAAAAAGGATGGAAGTGAGTCAAACTCTAGTATTTAAATGACTCTTGGCCCTTAAGCAAATAAATTTCTCCCTCATTCCTTATTCCCACTTTCACTCCTCATTTTCCCTCACACTCTCTCACCTCACGGCCTCCCCCCTACCGTCAATCTCCTTCACTGTCTTTCACTCGCTGTCCATCCGCCTCTTTCCCGTGAGCAACCATTGGTCGTTGTCGGCCGCCTCAAGGCCACCATCCATCTCTCTCCCTCCACCCTCTCTTTGTTCTCTTGGTAAGTACTTCAAGCCCTAGCCTAATGTGTTGAATTTTCCATTGTTTTTCCCTCAAGAACAAAACTTTAGACTTGGCCATGGAATTTGATGGTTGCATTCTCTTATGATGTCTTTTTCATATTTGAAGTCTTGGTTGGAGAACTAAAACAGCCTAAGGTTTTCTCGTTCTCTATTCTTCATTTCAAAGTTAAAATATTCATTTCTCCTCTTATGGTTTGGATGGTTTGGTTATTTAACAATTAAGAGTAATGTTATTGTTGGGCAAAAGGATTGTATGCATGATTTGGGGAGGTTTGGGTAGAATTGTGGATGGAAGGAAGGTTAAAAGTGGAGTTATTGCCACTGTTGGTATGCCCAAAATATTGTCTGACTTTGTGGGCTTACTAGCAATAATCAGATCCATAAAAAATATGGAAAACTTTATGATGATAATTCTAGAGTCCTCTAACCAGGGAATTTTAAATTTTGTGAATCGGAGTTAAAACAAACAAGTTATGGCCAAAATACCGGGATCGCACAAAACTGGTTGTAACTAGGATAGTTTAGGGATTTATTGAAATGTGAACTAGTTAGACTTGAGTTCTATCAATGGTCATAAAAAGAAAGTTATAGTTCATAGATTGGCCTTTCTAGAGTGGATTTAATCTTAAAATTTGGACGTTGGGAGTGAAAGTTATGGCCCCAGAATGTTGGGGGTTAAATATGGGGATAATCTGGAAAGCTCAAAGTAGCTGCATGTGTGTGGTTTAATATTTATAGCATTCTAAAAATTTCTTTGAGGACTAAAATTGGTTGTTAGGTGTAAGAGGGCACTTCGAAAAATTATTATGGTATAATGGACTCGTCGAAGGTCGGGCTAAGAGTTGGAACTAACAAAAAACTATTGTGGGAAATTGTTTTAGGCCAAATTAGGATTCTGAGCTCAACCGTAGGCAACATGTTTTAAGAGGTAAGAATCCTGCCCTAACTCCCCCAAATATCCCTTTAAAACTTGTCTGGTGTGTATGCGTGAAAGGTGTTTGAATGTGTTTTGAATTGATATTCGGGGGATTTTTCCGGGTAAATGTGTGATGAAGTTTTACCATGATTTTTATTGAGGTGATTGCTCAACTGATATTTGGATGAGTTTATCTTGAATGTTTTCATTGTGAAAATAATAATAAAACGTTTATGGATCAGATGGTTCGGGTTGGGGTATGTTCTGGTTAAAGATTGATGTTATTGTGAATGTATGAGTAACTGGGTGAATAGGTGAGACTGAGGAGTTATACTCCTGTTTTGTTTGAAGGCCATTAGCCTCTGCGGGTAAAAGTGCATGCATGTTAGCAGCGATGTGCCACCTTGTAGATGAATGTGGGTCAGGTTATCGGTAACCGTCCAAATTGATAGAAGACCAGGATATGGTTAAGCGGCTGCGTTAAGCCCAAATGCAGGCCATGAGACCCAGTAGGGTCGCTCGTGCCCTTTTATCCTAAAACTGAATAAGTGGGACTTAGGTTGTTATATGTTTCATGTTGAGAATGCATAAGTACTTTGAACTAGTTGTATTTTTCCCCCACCCCTAAAATGATTTGAAATGAATTTTTATGTGCATTTTAACAGTTCGTGGGTGGTTGTTATTGAGTTTATATCACTTTTCCAAATATTTTGTTTTCAGGTGTAGTGCATGAACGTGGGGATGGGAACCCGATTTATAGCAACGCCTCATCACCTAAGATTTGGTTGCAATGAATTAAGTTTTGATTAAACTTGTTTTAGAGATTGCTGATCATATTGGACACTGATGTGGTTGTTACCAGGATTTGAAGTTATGCTTTAATTTGAGAATAAATTGTGCATTAATATTTTTAGTCGATACTAAGCCTGGCATTCCAAAAGGGAAATACAACGGTAACACCCCACTTAGGTTTTTCGCTACCACGATTAATATTAGTAAATAAAAAGGGTTCGAAAATTGGGATGGTACACTGGCCCATTAGGCCAGTTCCTCTCGCAACCTTGGCCTGCCTCTATTTTCCTTTTATTTATTTCCAGGCCTTTGTTCTATTGCGCCCTTAAGTATTCAAATTGGGCTATAAATTTCATCATTGGGCTTATTAAAATAAAATATTATTTTTAGGCGTCTATAGTGTGCCCTCACTTTGGCCCAGTTGGGGTACAACGAGAGTCAAAGTAAATAGTTGCTTTCTTGAATTGTCTGCCTGGCTGTGATGATGTTTAACTTGCATTTGATTGCTGAGGATCCTTAGACTTGGCACCTGTCTACCTTTGTTGTGATGGTGCCTAAAGCATCTTATCCTTCACTTGGCGGATTAATGGATTTCCATTTTGCCAAAGTAGCGAACCTTTTTGCCAGTGAGACAAATTCCTAAATTTATCCTTTTGCTATATTAACAGGCTTCTGTATTGTTGGAGTAGCGGGCCTTTTGCCTGTCGAGCAAGTTTCTAGATCGCTGAAGTAGTGGACCCTAATGCTGGTCAAGTAAATTTATGAATTTATCTCTCCGTATCGCTAGAGTAGCTGACATTTTTCCAGTTGAGCAGATTTCTGTATAGTTAGAGTAGCACACCTTTTGCTGGTTGCGTAGGTTTTGTATCACTGGAGTAGCGAACTGATGGAAACCTATCTAGCCCAGATCATGTTCATGAAGAGATTATTCCATCACGTCCAAGAACAAGATCACAAACCAAGAGAATGGCTCTTATGTTCGAAGAAGAAGATGTTGGCACAAACGGGTTCACTAGTTTCAAAGTGCCCGGTTTTGTGTACTTGATTTCCTAAGCTACGTTGTAGCTTAGTCCTAATGTTTTTCAATTTTTGGAATCCTTTTGATGTTGTTTTGCAGGTACAAAAAGGAGTTTCAAGTCATACCCTCAAAAGGATTGAAGATCAAGGTCATTTTCCAAGTGACTCCATGTTTGCCCGGTTTTGCGCGGTTTGCAGTAACCATTTATTTAACCCACAAAACCATGTTGAAACCTTAATTTTATTGAGGGGGGGGGGATACACATCCTAAAGTTTCCCCCCCACCTTTAAAATTCAAGTTTTGGCCAATTTTGCAACAAGAAAAAAATTGCACAAAAAACCGGACCAAACCGGTTCACCTAGAACCCGGTTTTGTCAAACCGGTTCTCCATTCCCCTATGGCCGGCCACCCTATCAACCAAAGCTGCAATTTGCTCTTCTCAAGTTTGGCACACTCTTTAAGTTGCCTTGGAATGAAGAAAACCTAGAGAAGAAGCAACCAATGAAGGAGAGATTGGTTTCACCAAGTGCTTGCTTCCCATTGGCTTGCCGTTTTTCTCCATGCAAATTTCGGCTGCCCATGTGCTCTTTCCTTCAATTTGCTGAGTGTAATAGTGCTAAACATGAGCCTAAGTGTTTTACTAATAGTTTAGACAAGTATTAGATTTTGATGTATTAGATGTTAGTTAAGCATATCTTGTTGTAACCGGTTATGTTAGTAGTTAATTGATGTAATTAGATTAGTTCTAATACCTTTCCTCGTTGAGAAGGAAAGTGATGCAGCTACTTGAACATTTGCTAGCTAAGTTAGTGTTGTATAAGTTGCCATTTTCGGCCATAATGACAACAATCTCAGAATTTTCAGCTTGAAAGCCTAGAGAAGCTTGTTTTCTCTCAAACAAAAATCCTTGCTTACTTATCCTTAATTAGGCCAATTAAGGTGGTGTCCAAGTGAGTCTTAACCTTGATTAAGTGGTGTTTCTGTATCTTAATCAAGATTAAGGGCCCTAAACTTGAAGGTTGGTGGTGATTCTGTATCCAATCTCAGGTTTAGTTCTATCCTATTCTAGATTCATCTCTATGATTTGCTTAGTGAAGTGATTAGCATGGATTAGTGCTTAATTACTTCTACTTAGCTAATCTTCCACTTCCATTCACTTTCTTACCTCAAATACCAACTTTTACACCCTTTTTCAGCATTTCCCATTCACCAAAATAACCCAAAACCGAACCAAAACACAAAAGCCTCCAACCGTGCTCATTTTCCCTTCCACGGTTTTTGTGGACAGCAAAGTTGCACGGTCTGACCGTGCCATAGGGCACGCCCGTGCCACCCTTGCCGTGGCCTATTCCTTCCTTTTCCTCTCCCTTTTGATGTGTAGTGGCTTGGGTTCTCTATTCCCTTGACATATACATCACGGACACTTGTGCTGGTTAAACAAACTTGTGCTTTTTCCCTCCGTATTACTAGAGTAGCAAATCGTTGGTGCCGATTAAGTAGATTTGTAATTTTTTCTTTTTTTGCCCCCTTTATATCACTAGAGTAGCGGGCCCTTTTGCTAGTCAAGCAAATTTCATCGGTAAAATGTCCCATTATGTCAAAACTATTTGTCTTGGTTTCTGACTTTTCATTCCATTCTTTTCTACATGTATGCTTTGGTTGCTAATGGATATAGATTATCCATCCTTTCCACTTTGCTTTGGCTTCTTCTTTGAGTATTTTGAAATATTTTTATAAAATTCCATTCTTTTCTTCTTAAAATTACATGTTTTGCCTTGGGTAGTCGTGGATGTGGAATGTCCATCATATCCTCTCTATTTTGGCTTCTTTTTCCTTTGTATTCAAGAGAAACATGATCATGTGATGATAGGAACCTGGCCAGGTTTATTGACCACTTTCTTGCTTTTGCTTTTCCTCTCTTTGTTTTCATGCTTGTGTTTTTTGGATGCTTCTGAGTTCCCATACACATTGAGATCTTGGGTGGGTCCTCATTACTTGTCTTCTTTTCCTCTTTTTCTTCCTTTTGTTTGAGTGGTTGACTCTTTGTAAAGTGAGTATACTCATGTGAGTAGTGGGGAACCTGACAGGTCCTTGTGCTCGGCATCCCTATGTTTCGACCTTTCTTGTTTGCTTGCATTTTAGCTCATTGTGAAGGAATATGACCATGTGACTTGCTAGAAACCCCTTCAAGTCATCCCTTTGCTTCTTCCTCCTCAATTTTCCTATAAATAACTTTGCTTGCAAAGTGTTCAATCCACTCCTAAATTGTGCTTCTCCTTTCTCTCTAATTTTTCTTTGCTTTTTGTTGTTTTCATTACTTGTAAGTGCTTTCAAGTATGAGTTTGAGAAGAGCTCATCCTCTTCGTCGATCTCATCAAGAGAGGCTTGCGCAACACTTCTTCATTGAAAGATCATGGAGACCCATTGAGGCTTGGGATGACAGTAATCTTCTTATGGAGATTGAATGCCATGCCTTGAGCCAAGCTGATGTAAGAAAGGTGAATATTCCTCTTCTTCTTTTGTGTTCTCTTTCCTTATCTCTTTTTCATCGAGTTCTTTTATCTAATTTTTCTCCAACTTTTAGGATGACCTTATCAAGGGTGGAGGTGCCCCTAAAAAGTTGATGACCTACCTTAGGTGCAGGCAAATCCAAGTTTGACCTATTCTAGAGAATGCGGGCTTTGAATCTTCCTATGTGGCTTTAGATGGGATATTCAAACTAACTGATACTAGAGTCACTCATTGAATGGATGAGAGATTTTGGGATACCACTAACACCCTTCTTTTGCCTTTAAGGGAGATGGCTATTACCCCCTTTGATTTTACTATACTAACAGGTCTTGGATTTTCTGGTGACCCATTAGTGTAGACTTTCATCATGACCAGGCTCACCTCTTTAAGCTTTTTGGCCTTGTCATGGGGAATATACCTCATGGGGCTACCTTTCTCTACACTAATCTTTTTACATTGATGTAGGATGATGCTGGCTAGGCTGCCTATACACCTTACCATTAATCTCGGCTCATTTTTGGCTTTTCTCCTTGGCACCACTATCTTTGCCAAATTGGATAACCATTGCTATTTACATTACTTGGCTAATCTGATTGATGTAGACAAGGTGAGGAACTTGAATTGGGGAGTGACTGTATGTGCCACTCTTGTTTGGGACATACAAAGTGAAGTTCGAAAGATGAATATAGCCCCAGGTGAAAAGAACTACAGTTTGCCTCTCGGTGGTTTGTAGAAGGTAATCGAGGCAATATAACCACCACCTTTCCACCCTACTTTCATTTTAAAATTCCCATCATTATTTCACTATTCCTTGTAGCTTCTGCTTTGCAAAATATTTCCTGGAATTATTACTAGGGTCCTAGGAACCTAGCCGTTTTCTCATAATGATTTCATAGACAAAGGATAATCAAATTCGGCGAAAGTTTCGGTTGGGAAGTTTGCAATGACTTCGAAGGGTTATAAATAACCTAAACATGGTATGATAGTTAGTTTTGCTTATCATTCTTTACACTTTGTTGTAACATTAGTGCTTTTTAGGCTAACTTCCACCAATGAGGTGCTCGGGCATTTCCCCCTGAAATTGAAGTGGCTCAATATTACACACAAAGATGAATTCTGATAAAAGGGCCTTTTTGCTTCATTTAGTATTTGGGTGATAGAGTATCCTCCCAAAACCTCCACAAATAGCCTCCTTGTGATACAATAGGTCCTTTGCGCTCTATGTTCTACGCTAGAGCACTGTCATAATCGACCTGGTGAAGATGAAAGTGGACTGTCATTATGTCGACTTCGTTGACCATAAGGATGATTATGGGGCCTATCTTAAATAGATCATGACCCACTTGGTAGTCCATTATCCCATGCTTTGTAGTTGGTTTAACATTTAAGTGATGTCATTCTTATCTCGCTTTCCTCTTTTAGGGCATGTGCACTGATGTTCCAATGCCCATCTTGAACACTAATGTGGTACTGGAAGAGGAACTTGAGCAATGTGTAGAGATCCCTTGGTGCCGGGATCTGAGCGACTCGAATTCCTTTTCCTCCCACTTTTAAGGAGTTAACTACATCACTTCCCTTCTTTCCTTGTTTGATTTCTTATACTTACTTTGTTGACTTCCTTCTTTTAGTATAGCTGGGAGCAGTTAAGTATGATGGTTCGCTATTTTAATATGCAACTATGGTATTTGCGAACCTCTTTACTTGTCATCATCCTCTAACACATGAGGTATTTCCCTTTTCCTTTTTGCCTTGCTTGCTTTTCCCTTTTGTTTTTGTTTGTAACACTTGTTTTTTTGTTGCAAAAGGGGCATGAGGATTATGATGGACACCACCTCGCAGGTTGCAATCAAGTAGATGTCCTTCTACATGGGCTCGGGATGTTCCGGAATCTTCTCATGTTGAAGAGACGAGACCTCATCTAGATTCTTCATTGGACGTTGAACCCTTTCACATCTACAATACTCGGGATCCTCATGCTACTGCCTCTTCCTTGGGGGAGCCTTCAATTCCTTAAATCTTATACGATGACTGGTTATCTGGTACCATGCAAGTGAGCTTCCTCGCCACTCTTGGGCTCCCAGGGCTAGTTCTCACCCTGTTGTAGGTATGAGCCTGTCTTCAGTTGACTCTGGCATTACATAGTGTTATGCTAACTACTTCTTTGGTGGAAGCAACACTGGGTTTCAGGGTGATGAATAGAGTTGTCCTGTTAGAGTTATATGTAATGCTATTATGCTGATTTTGTGATTACGAATGCGTTTGGACTTTTTTCATGCATAATGCAATACTCAAAAAAAAAATTGTAAGACTCAGCAAAATGCAAAAATGGGAAATTCATCCCCCGGTTCCCAAACAAAAGGACCAAAGGAACAAAAAAACAACCATAAGTGTAAAGAGGTTTTAGTGGTCTTGAGGAACAAACCGTCTCATTTTATTAACCATAAAATTTTAATACACAAGAAGGGGTGAAGTGCAAAGAAAAAAGGGACAAAATTTAGTGGGCCTCGAGGAACCTAGCTGTGTTCCTTATGGACTCCCGCGGGTCCAAGTCAACTTAGAATTAGTCTGGCACAGTTGCCGAAAAGTTATAGAAGCTTGGATTACCCAATGAAGTGCAAACAAAAAAGTGACAAAATTTAGTGGGCCTCGAGGAACCTAACTGGGTTCCTTATGGACTCTCGTGTGTCCAAGTCAACTTAGAATTGGTTTGGCATAGTTGTCGAAAAGTTATAGAAGTTTGGATTAACCAGGGAACCCATGTGGGTTCCCCAGTCCCACTTTGACTGGGCCTCGGTTTGCTACGCTATATGTCGAGTTTAATGGCCAAAAATCAGCTCCGCAGATCAACCACGGGTTTCAAGGAGTTTGGGCTACAGACCGTGGTGGTTAGGGTTTCGTTGTCTTGACGGTTAGGGTTGCTCATAGGGTTTTTTGCATCCTTATACCTCTAAACCCTATATAAAGGGCTCTCATAGTGGATTGTTTGTGCTCGCCGCCGTCCGTGGTTTTTCCTGCATTTGGGTTTCCATGTAAATCTGTGTTCTTTATTGTTCTTGTTATTGTTGTTTACTTTTGATTATCATTACTCATCCTAGCGCTTCCGCTATTAGTTTGCTCTAATTCTTAACAAGTGGTATCAGAGCCCTAGTTTAGGATTTCTTCAATCATAAAGGTTGATATTCAGAAGTTTGATGGGGAGATTAGTTTTAGTCTCTAGAAGGTGCAGGTCAGAGCAGTTCTCATACAGCATACGTTGTGGAAGGTTCTTTCAGGACCTTATACGAAGCTCTGTACGGTGACAGACGAAAAATGGGCGGAGCAGCAAAAGAAGAAGCGTGGTTCTTTGACGGATGACAAATGGGAGGAACTGGAGCTTAGGGCACTTTCTGCCATACAGTTGTGCTTGGCACCACATGTCTTGCGAGAGGTGTTTGATAAGACAATTGCAGCGGGTCTTTGGGTTCGGCTGGAGGAACTCTACATGACGAAAAGTCTCGCTAATAAGATCCGATTGAAGGAAAGGTTATACACTTTCAGAATGGCAGAAGGTACTCCTGTTTAACAACATCTAAATGATTTCAATTTGTTTGTAGTTGACCTTGAAAGTTTAGATATGAAAATTGAGGATGAGGATAAGGCTATTTTGTTAGTTGTGTCTCTACCTCCTTCATATAAACACTTTAAGGAGATCATGCTATATAGTAATTCTGATACTATATCATTTGAGGATGTTAAGTCAAGCCTGTTGTCTAAGGAGAAGTTTGATCTTGACATTCATGCTGATTCTGCTAAGGGATTAGTAGTAAGGGGTAAAACAAATGAAAAGGGGAACGGTAGTAGAAGTAAGAACCGTTCTAAGCCTAGAAATCCTCACGCTGGTAAGACCTACAATTACTGTGGTAAATTGGGTCATATTGTTGCTAACTTTTGGCAACTGCAAAACAAGAGAGAGAAAGAAGAAGATAATTCTCATGAGCCTGCTGGAGCTTCGTTTGCTGAATCTGATTCTATTGGTGACGTTTTGTTTGCTACCTCTACTGAAAGGGGAAACAATTTTGATTGGATTCTTGATTCAGGGTGTACCTATCATATGTGTCCTCATAAGAATTGGTTTTCAACATATGATCCAATTGACTCAACTGTTGTTCACATGGGCAATAATGCCCAATGTAATGTAACTGGAATCTGTACTGTTAAAATCAAGACCCATGATGGTGTTGTCAAGACTTTATTGAATGTTCGTCACGTTCCTGACTTGAAGCGTAACCTTATCTCTTTAGGCACCCTTGAATCCAAGGGTTGCAAATAATCATCTGAAGGTGGAGTTCTGAAGGTTTCGAAGGGCAGTCGGATTCTATTGAAGAGTTTGAGGCAAGGAAGCCTCTATGTCTTGCAGGCATCTACTACGGCAGATTATATGAAGAAAGGTTCATACAAGTCGTCTCCCAGAGTTAAGTTCAAGTATCACTTGAACTCAACCGGTGTTCAGATCGCTTAAATACCCTTTAGGGTCCGCCCTGCGGGGCATTACCCTTTGAGGTGCTATGGCGGTGTGCGAGAGTTGGTGTTGTTGATTTTGGTCCACGGTGGAAATTGTGGGGTTTAATGGCCCAAAATCAGCTCCGCAGATCCACCACGGGTTTCAAGGGGTTTGGGCTATGAACCGTGGCGGCTAGGGTTTCGTCGTCTTTACGGTATGGTTTCGTCGTCTTTACGGCTAGGGTTGCTCCTAGGGTTTTCTTACATCCTTATACCTCTAAACCCTATATAAAGGGCGTTGCCTAGGCTCTAATAATCATCCCTGAATCCCAGACCAGTAAGAAATACTTATAGAGTATTCTGTTTCCACTATCTTAGGGTTATGAGAGATGTTGTGAGTGTTTTGGAGAGAGATTATAAGAGAGATTGTAATATAGTTGCTTGATCGAATCACTCGTTGTGATTGCAATTGCATTGTACTCACTCCCTCATAGTGGTTTTTCTCGCATTGGGTTTCCATGTAAATCTGTGTTCTTTATTGTTCGTTACCGTTGTTTACTTTTGATTATCATTATTCATCATAACGCTTTCGCTATTAGTTTGCTCTAATTCCTAACATTATAAAATCTGCCTAAGTATAACGTTTTGCACATCAATTGTGCCAATGTTTCTAACTAAAAAAGAAAAAAAAAAAACCATCATGTCTATTGAGAGGAACTTGTTGTCATAGTTATTTGCCCTTGATTCTGAAGATAAGTATGAATTGAAAAGCCTTAAGTTGAATACCCTCCTTCGCTTGTGTTAGGTCAAAATCTCTTGGAACTTTCTTAGAGCTAATGTGACGTTTTGGGACCCATAGCTTCATGTCTTTAGGTTCGAGACTCGTGAACTATGTCCTCTAGCAGAGGAGTTTAGTGCAATTTTCAGATTTCCTGTTTATTGTCCTCCGATTATCCCTGCATCTTCAAAACCCCTATTGCCCCAATATTGTCACCTTTTAGGCTTAAGCTTGGATGATGTGCCTTCTGTTGTATTTTATGAGGAAGTAGACTTTATAACGTTGATCGCTTATTTTAAGAAAGAATGTAACTATGCACTGGAAGGCTTATATAGGTGTTGTGCCACAATGCTATGCCTTTTAGGTGCCTTTTTATTCGTAGGGGTTTCTAATGGTAGAGGGTCCATTACGCTTCTCATGGTAATCGATGACATTTGCCACACGAACAATCCTGTTTCTCTTGTGTTTGCTAAAACCATCTTTTATCTTGATCGTTTGTGCCACTATCTCGATTAATTTGTATCAGGAAGCCCTTTGTTGCTTTAGGTAACGAATGGCAGTCCAATGGACCATTTTTTTAGTCTGACCCACTGTTGCAGGGGCTGGAGAACCCGACCGGGCTTTCAGTGGGCTATAGCTTGGTTTCTGGCCTATTTTTTTCTCTTTTTCTTCCTTTCTTTCTTCAGTTTTGGACCTGGAAACCCGAGCGAGTTTTCTAGGTTAGTACTATATTTTTTTTACTTTTAGTTTTCTTGCAGATTTGGCTATTGGACCATCTTAGGTTGATTGCTCTTCCCCCAGATTGTCAACGAATGAGGCTTTTCAAAGACCACCCAATTGTAGATTGGGTTACATTTTTTAGAAGTCTTCGCCCATTTGCTAGTTAAATATTCATCGAGTTGTGACTCATGGAGATCACAACGCCTACGTATGCCTTATTGGTCTCATTACAGGGACCTACTTCTTCCTTGGGCATCTTTTAAGACATTGTGGGCTTAGGCAGACTCTTCCGAAGCTAGACTACATCCCTCCAGAGACTTGCACAAATAATGATACTCGCGGTCACTCTTAGATAGAGTATTGGCTTTACTGCCCACTCATCACCGTGCCGTGTGCACCTCACTCTACCAATATTTCCAAATTTTACATAGAGTGGATGACTGCGTGATGCAGAGAAGAGGAAAGGTCTTCAGGAGAAGGAAGATATAAGATCTTCAAAAACCACTCGTCTCAGATTGGTAAGAAAAGGGTGCAGGATCCTTCCCCCCTGCAGACAATCCTCCGAGTGAAGGAGAAGAAATTGAAGATAGATTAGCTTCGCTTCTTCAGAAGAAATAAAGTTTTTGCTTTCCCATACTTTTAATTATGTTTTTAGTGCTACTTAAAGTTATATGCTTTGTAACTATTAAGAATAAATAAAAGTATTATATTGAGATTATTTACCGCTTTTATTTCTATCTTTCTGATCTTCCTACTTCCTTTTTTTAATTCAACCCATAGCCCCAAATCCTCACAGAACCTAATCAAGTTCCTATCACTACGGGTTCGACCCAAGTTTTTGCTTGCTGCTAGGCCTGCGTTGGGACGCTTGCGATATGCTATTTTATATTTTTTTGTTTTCTATTTTTTTATTTAAAAGCAAAAAAACAGGAAGAGATGTAGTAATTAATTGGGATGGACCGATTGGCTTCCCACATATCTGTATTATGGAGTCAGGTCATCGCAGTTCATGTTGTTTTTGCTTAGAATGGGTCTTTTAAGCCAATTATGGGATAAGAGTTAGCAACCTTTTAGGTAACTTGTTGTAGGCTTTCTTACGAGCTGCTTAGGCATAATACTTTTTTGATTGATCGAGGTTTGTATACTGGTCATATTCTTCTCCATCTAGATTTGCTAATTTTTCTGCTTCTCATTGTAGAATGGTTTTGATTATGATTGGCCTATCCAATTAGGCCAAAACTTTCCTCTAGAATCCTGGATTGGAGCCCTGATTTCTTTTAGGATCATGTCTCCTTCTTTTAGGTCCCTAGGCCTTACCTTTTTTATTAAAGGCTTTTGTGATACGGGCTTGGTAAAATTGAACATTATGTAAGGCATGTAGCCTCCATTCATCCATCATTACTAACTCCTCATACCGAACTCTTGTCCATTTCGACTCTGGAATCTTACTTATTGCTATTACCCTTAGTGAGGACATGACTATTTCAATTGGGAGTACTGCTTTTATTTCGTATACTAAAGAATAGGGGGTTGCTTTGGTTGAAGACCGAATCAAGGTTCGATAACCCCATAGTGTGAATGGTAGCTTGTTTAGTTAGTCGTTATAGTTTTGAGCCATTTTCTTAATTATTCTTGATATGTTCTTATTGGTCGCTTCAACAATGCCATTTGCGTGTGGTCGTACAACGTAAAATTGTGATGCTGCATTTTATACTTTTCTAATAACTGGCCGCCTCTTACTTAAGGTGACTACCCTGATCACTATTAATTCATGCGGAACCCCATATCGACATATAATGTTGTGAATGATGAATTTCACCACGTGTGTTAAGGCAATCTTGGCGTCAGAAGCTTATTCCACCCATTTTGTGAAGTAGTTAATTGCTACAAGCACATATTCATGCCTTCCTTTTTAGTTAGAGGTTATCCTTCTAATGATGTCAATTCACACACTGAAAGGGCTATGGAGAAGTTAATGTTAAAAGGAAAGAAAGGGATTGATATTTTAAGTTTGCTTATACTTGACATTTGTGACATCTTCTTACATATTCATAATAATTAGCCTCCATAGCAAACTAGTATCCGATCTGTTGAACCTTCTTTGCTAACATACAACTGTTTAAATGTAGTTCGCATTCCCCACCATACACTTCTTTTATTATCTCATGTGCCTCCTCTAAGTGACATAAAGTAAATTAATACCTATGTCGGTGGTTTTATACAACTTCCCTTTATCCTCGAAGTATGGTGAAGCCAACATTCGCAATGCTCGTTGGGCTTTTGAGAAGGATCCAAGTGGGTATTTGTTTTTTTATGTACTAGTAGCTGTCATAGTACCAAGCATTGAGGTCAACTTGACATGCTTTTGTTACATAATGATGTTCCTGTTTATCCCTCATATCTACTTGTACTGGCATGGAATGGATGTCGCTTACAATATTGATCACTGAGGCTAACTTTTCTAAGGCATCGACAAATGGATCTTCTTATGAAGCAAGCTGGTATATGCAATGTGGGTAAAGGTCTTCACGAGTTCAACTAAATGGGCTTCGTATGGTGCCAAGGAATCACTCCTTACCTTTCTCCTTTATGATATTTGATTAATCATGAGGTTGGAATACTCTTATGTCCTTTACCACTATTTTAACAATAGCTTGCAACCCAATGATGTAAGCTTCATACTCAATGACATTATTGGTAATATTAAAGCTGAGTTTGGTGGAGATCAAGTTGTGTGTCCCTTCAGGGGATACAAGGAGGATGCCCGCTCCAAATCTCTTTTGGTTTGAGGCCCCGTCAAAGGAAATTGTCTATGTGCCCTCTTCTACTTGGAGAACCCCTTCATCAGGAAAATCAGAGGTCTCTTCTTCTTGGCCCTCTGTTAGCAGATATGTTAAGAGGTTGGTTATAACTCTTTCCTTGATTGATTTCTGTGGAAGGTGCTGGAGGTTGAATTCTGATAACATAACAGTCCACATATCCACTTTTCCATTGATCACTAGTTGTTATAGTAAGTATTTTATAGGGTTCGTGGGTGCTACCCACATGTATTGTATGGTTAACATATATTATCTAAGCTTCTTGGATGCCTGTACTAAGACAAGGGTAGTTTCTTCCAAGGGAGAATACCGATTATCATATTGAAGGAATTTCTTACTCAAATAGTAGACTACTCTTTCTCCCCTCTCAATCTTCTACACTGACATGGCACCCATTACTGTTGCAGTGGCCATGATATATAGGATGAGAGGGATGGCTATTTATGGAGCAACTAGCACTAGCAGATGAGAGAGTTACTCCTCGACTTATCGAATGCTTTGTGGCACGCTTCATCCCATATTGGCTTGATGGCTTTCTTCATTTCTTGAAAATGGGCTCACACCCCATGGTTCATCTAGATATGAAGTGGCTAATGTATTGCAGGTGCCTTAAAAATCCTTGTATTTCCTTTTTTGTCTTAGGAGGTGGCATTTCCTGGATAACTTTGATTTTCGACAGCTCAGCCTTGATTCTTCTTATACTAACCACATACCCTAGTAGCCTGCCGGAGATGACCCCAAATGCACATTATGTGCATTTAGATTCATATTTAGTTCCTTAATCTCATGAAGAACTTTCGTAGAGTCGGGATAGGGCTCGCTCTTTCCTTTGATTTTATAATCATGTCATCTTCATATACATTTGCTTCCTTATGCATGATGTCATGTAATAGGGTAGTGGCATTCCTTTGATATGTTGCCCTGACATTTTTAAACCTGAATATCATCATAATGTGGTAGTAGGTTCCCCAGGGGGTGATGAAGATAGTCTTTTCCATGTTTTCCTCGGCCATTTTGATTTGATTGTATCCAACATACCCATCCATAAATGACAGAAGAACATGTCCAATGGTGTTGTCAACCAAAACGTTTATATGTAGTGAAGGAAAATCATGTTTTGGACTTGACCTGTTAAGATATCTAAATTCTACTCATATTCATACCATTCCATCTTTCTTAGGAATTGAGACTATGTTAGCTACCTATTAAGGGCACTGCACAACCTTAATGAAGCCAACATCCAGCTATTGCTAGACCTCTTGTTTTCTCTTTGGAGCCTATTCTAGCTTCATTCTGTGAAGCTTCTACTTTACTGCTTAAATGTTTGGCTACCTATTGAGGGCACTGCACAACCTCTTTCACTGCTTAAATTAGTTTGTTTGCGATTGTTTCTTTATTTTCATCATTATTGGAGGCAAAGCATCTCGAAGGAGAGGAATGAGATGAGTCATAAGCATAAGAGTTCATCTTATTAAAATCCGAAATGAACCAGAATGGGTAAAAATAGTAGACCGACTCTTAGACTCTATCCTAACTCCCGTTCTCGACTCTCCTAAAGCTATAGTGAAGATTTGCCCTTCCTCCTCAACCTTCCAGGTCACTTGTGTGTAGCTCTTTGTGCTAGATTTAGTGATGAATTTAGTAGGGTTAAAATTTGGGTTAGCCATGGAGCCACAAGACAACCGCAGGGTCTTTGCTCTTCCTATACTCTTAGTTGAGCAACATATTGAAGTCGTTGTCACTGGCCTGATTTTTAAGGTGAGTGCCTCCTCCCCTAGCAATAGACAATTGCTAAATACTTCTAACCCTGGCAGCCATATTTTGTTTTCTTTTATGTAGTGAGATTTAATGAAACCACAAAACCGAAAATTATTTTCTTGGTGGAGGAATTGTCCATTAAGAGTGCGCGGATATGGCTTTACGACGTAGTCCCTCCAGTATCCTTTCTTGCTTGCTGCTTTTCATGTTTACTCTTTCTGCTGGGCCTCAACTACTTTTTTAGGAGTGGGTTAGTACCTAGCCTAAATTTATAATTTCCTTATTGGTCAAGGGAAAAGGGGTCCAACTTTATGCTCTTCAACCCATTGCTAATCCTGGAAAATATTTCCATCTTTTAAGGATGATGCTCACATTTAGGTTTGAGTAAGGATTGAAGTCAAAGGGAGCTTCATCCTTTCCGAGGGCTGCTATCGTTTTGAAATTACAGAGTTCTTCGTCAATTTGGATATGCTCTCTTTTTAATACTAGGTCTTTGTTGGTATTAGTGGCATATAGACTGTCCCCCGGACCCTGCGTGAACGCGGGATGCTTGTGCACCGGGCTGCCCTTTAGTGGCATATAGACTGTCACCTTCGATGGTTACGACTTATCCCTTTATCAACATTTTTATCTTCTAGTGCAACATGGAGGGAGCCACTCGATGTTCATGGAACCTTCGGCTTCCTAAGAGTAGATTAAAAGTAGCTAGAATATCCAACACTTGAAATTCTATATTCTTTTCAATGGGGCCCAGATTGATAGGAATGAGGATAGTCCCAAGAACCAATCTCTTTGAGTTATCATATGCTCGAAGATACGTCAAAGGGGCTGAAAGCTGGATTTTCATAATTTCCAATCTCCTTGCAGTCCCCTCGGGCCAAACATTCAAAGCTGATCCATATCCACCATAGATAGGGGTACATACTTGTATAGGCAAGTCACAGCTAAATATAATGCATTGTTGTGCATCGTGCTTCGCGTTAGAAAATCTTCGCTGTTAAAGGTTATAGTGCCTTTTCCATTGGTGATTGAGGCTATCATTTCCTTGGGTGTCATGTCAGATGACAGGTCTATCTTGTTTAGCTCTTCAATTAAGAGCTATTTATGCTTTTGTGAAGCCACTACAAGCTGACAGATGGTTGCATCATCTTTAAGTTTCTTCAACTGTTTTAACGCATGGTCGTCTTCTCTAATTTCTGCACCCTATACGTTTTCTGTAGCCTGTTGTGGGCTATGTTCGGCTTAATATTGCCAAGTTTTTATGGGGTGCTGGACCTTATCATCGTCTTATTTCATTAGAGATTCCTCTTTCCCATTTTCTCTCTATAAGTCTTCATCGCTTTCTAAATCAAGCTAGAGTCCTTCTTAAGTTTCATACACATCTTTCTTGTTGCTTTCCCATAGGCCACAGACTTCTGACTATTGTGTAGGGAGGCAGACTTTGGGTTTTGGTTCACTGATGTTTGTATGTAACTTGAATGTCCCAGTTATCATTGGGATTATTACTAATATTAAAAATGATATCATGGGCTCGAAGTGAATTTTTGTTATTGTTAGGCTTCTCAACAGCCTTGGGCAAAGGTACTTGCCCTAGTTTGAACATTTGTTCTAGCCTATTCTTAAAGATCCAACAATTCTCAGTGTCATCACTCGAGCCCTATGATACTTGAAGTATTTGGTGGGATCAAAGTTCTTTCCCTGCCTTATTGCTTCAGTCTCTAGTCTAATTGCTAGTCTAATTTCAGAGAGATCACTCTTCCCCTTAGCTAGCAGTCGTTCTAAGGCCTGGGCGTAAGTAGTCTCAATGGGGGTGTACTCTGTGTAATGATTTATCATATACACTTCTTTGTTGGATGAACTACCAGTTTTCTTTTCTTTATTTTGGTAGTTTTTTTTTCCAGATAGTTTTAGTATGTGTTTCCTTAGCTAAATTATCTTCTACTAACATCTCTATGTTCCTCAATGTGGAGAAATTCTCAGAGGGAGTAAACTGCAGGTGTTGCCCATATGTGGGATGTAAGTTCTTAATGAATAATCTTATATGGTCGGGTTCTAAGGGTAGGTCCACCATACGAGCGGCCTTTACCCTGCATCTAGCAAGATATTCGAAGAAGCCTTCTTTTTCCTACTGCTTAATGAGCTCTAAGTCACTAAGGGTCATTGAGAGGTTAGTATTATATGAATACTATGGCAATTACTCTCTGCATGCATCCTCCCAGTTTGTAGCCTTTTGTGGGTCCATAGCATTGTACCACCTCATGATATCTTTATAAAAAGCCCAGGGGAATGTGAGGTGTTAGATGTCTTTGTCAATCCATTTCAGGGTCATGACACTAACAAAGTTCATCAGATGATGATTAAGGTTTTCAATTTCATGGAATTTTATACCTACCACAGTAAAATTAGGAGGAAATTTCTTTTTCAGGATGGTGGTGAATCCTATGTAATAATTAAAGTAATTATTAACATATAGGATTCTTTCAATAATTATTCTATACGAGCCACCCGTGAATCCACGGAGGAGCATTTTTTTCTTCCTCTTGTTTTTTCACAGCCTTTAGGTTTTCCCTTTTATCTTCCCATTCTTCCTCATCATCAGCTTCTTTGCCATGAGGTTCTTTATTATGGTCCTAGAGTGTAGCTACAATTGCTTTTATCCTCATCTCACTTTCATCCATCCTAGCATACATTTTCTAGCATCTTCAAGATTTGAGCTATCTCATTACTGTTACCAGCCATTGGAATTCTTGTTGTGTTGGACTTGGACTTGGACTTTGTCCTTAACCCAGTGGATGTAGCTTCCCTTAATTGTTCTCGTGATAGAAGTCTCCCGATCTCTGAATTTCACTTGTACACTTTCTTTTGGTTAATAACATAAAGGGCTCAGGATTCACTCATATGGATGTTTTTTATTAATAACCCGACATCAATCATGTTGACTTATAAACCTAACTCTAAGACTAAGAGCCTGTAATAAAGCTCCATGCCATGGATGGAGACCGTAAAGGGATGTTGACGTACCCTGGCTTCCTAATTGGATGTCGATCGGGTTCTAACAAGGCCTATAATTCACCCTTTTTTATTCTAACTCTTTACTGGAATTTTATGCATGTGACCTGACAGACTCTACTACTGGACTTTGATGGATCCTGATCGGGTTCTAGGCTTTGACACATACTCAATTCTACTCCTAGACAGAGCTTACCTATTAATCTCCTTTTATTCTTCTTCTTTTTAAATCCTAGTCGGGACTCCCCTTTTTTCTTTGGCCAAAATTGGTACTTCTAAACTGGAATTAGAAACTTTCAGATTCTGGATGAAGAGTCTTACTATGACTCAATTAGCGCAGAAACTGTTTTGGTTCCTAATCCAATTCCTAGACTTAGTTTTCCCTAATCAGGGCTCTTTTAAGAATCACAGTATCAATTCATAGTCCTTTGGGTTAAAGAAGCTAGATCATATAAGGACTTGTTGCATTCCAAATCATACACATGAGTTCCAACCTAAACAAAAGTTTTATTTTACTAAGATTTTGGGTCGGGTTTAGATTAGCACTCTCATGACCTAACACTTTGTATGCCATCCATGGGGCGTATGGTAGGGCTATAATATTTCAGTTGCTTTCTAGAGTCGTAGGGACCAAGAAAGTATGTTGTGAGTGGGTGACGCAATTGCGTGCCCACTTGTAAGTATAAATGGATTCACCGAATGACTGGGCACTTTCCTGTGAAGTAGAATTATGGTTCGACGTATAGACGGTGTTGATCCTTGATAGGCAGCGTCTTATAATGCAAGTATGTATAATGCAAGTGCAATCAAGATAATTTCTTGCACTGAAGTTGAAATCTTACCCCCTTAAAAAAAAAATGTACCCAGTGGAGTCTCCATTGTAACAATCTACCTCCCTAGAGGTGCGATCTCCCGTGAATGATTGGGCCTTTGTGCTAGATATTTTATATTTTTCTAGAAAATAAATTTATTTCCTTTCATTTTTATTTTTTCATTACATAGTAGGTAGAATTGGGCTTTCGGGGTCACAGGGGATTAGGCCTTGGGCTTGATGAAGGAACATGGCCAGGTTCCCTAGGCAGGGCCAGGTCCAGTTCTCATAATTTAGGCCCAAATAGTGCCTTCATCTTGAGCTGTAATTAGGGCGCAGGTCTAATCCAGGAACTTAGGCAAGTTCCTAGGCCAGACCTGATCATGGATTCCAGTCTAGGCATATCCTACTACTATAATCTAAATATGTTTCCAATTCACCAATTTAGATACCAGATGCAATAATGAAGGAAATGAAGCGTTAATCATTTAGCTAATAAAGTCGCCAGTAAGTTTTAGAAAAACTTACAAATCTACCACCTTCTGAAGCAAACCATACTAATAGGGACATCGAAGAGACAAATCGAAGCTGCTTTGAGATGGGTTTTAGAAAGGCCCTCGAACAATCCCTAGTGTGGGACTATCATGTCTTCTTGTTGTGGAACTAAAGCTCTAGATTCGGGGTGAATGATATGGTGATGCGATAAGATACATCTCATCACCGCCCGTTATCACTGACGACCTCTACTGATCAACACAGGACATTAAGACTTAATTATACTAACATATACTCATGCAACAAATTAGAATTATCATGTAATCAAAACACTATATCATTAAAAAGTAACAAAAAAAGGGAAAATGTTCAAATTTTATCCGTGAGTGACTTCCTTTGACTAAATAAAAGGTCTAAACTCTTGAGGATAAGCATGAAATGTTGATGAAGATTCGAGAGAGAAAAACCCCATATCTTCCAGTGATTAATTCAAAGTTGAGAATAATTGAACAAAAGAGATAAATCACATCACCCTTTAATCCTCTAGATCAAAGGTACCAAGGATTAAATTAAAGGGATGAACTCAATTTCACTACCCGCCTTAGAGAGGTGAAATTTTAGATTTTGAGAAAATACCAAGCATCAAGCTCTCAAATCATTAATCCAAGTCTAAGAAAGATTACAAGGAAATTAACCAATGAAATCCTAATTAGTGGTGAAATTTTAAGGAGGTCATCTAGAATATAGGTGAGCTAGAATATGGTTGCATTAAGTGCTAGATTACATTAATCATCCACCACCTCAATTTGATGAGTCATAAGGAGATTTTCCTATGGGTGGCTCATAGAGGCGTCCACCAGCTCTGTAACACTCGGGATTTATTAATGTATATATGGGTTGATCTCAAGCATCAGATTCGAGGGTGATTTTGAACAATAAATTAAAGGTGCATCTAATGTATTTTAGGAGCTTTTATTTCATCTTTTGGGAGGCCCAAGGTGTCCTCTAAAGGTCCCTTGAGTCATTTTGGGGATAAATGCATAAGGAGAATCAAGCATGGGCAAAATATACAAATTCAAGCAACTCGGCAGTTTTGGAACAATCAGCTAGTCCAAGTTTGAGGCAACTTTCATCTATACTTCACATGATTTAGAAAAGGTTTATCTGGCCTAAATTTAATTTTAGGAAGATATCTTTCATATGAATCGAGTTGCAATTGGATTGGAGGTCATTTTGTTGTTCAACTCAGCCATTAAATCCAAGCTATACATGCTGCCCAGTTTGGTCAGAATGTACCCGGTTTTGCAAGCTTAATTACCCAAGCTTAAGGGTGATTTAAAGGGCTGAAAAATTACTTTTTGGAACCCTTAATATGTCAGCTTCAAGTGCATGTAAAGAGTTCTAGGTTAGGTATTTGACAAATAAGTCAATGGGAGATTTTTTCTAGAAGCGGCAGAAACTGTCCCAGTCTGTATATAGCTGCACATTTTGCCTTATATCTCTCCAAAGGATGATCCAAATTACCTGCACGAGGTGGCTCCTGAAAGCTAACTTCAAGAGCTTTCCAAAACGTCCTTTTTCAGCTCATTTTGCCAACAAAAATAGGAGATATATCTGTTTAAAGTTGAATCTAGAATTCTGAAAAGTTGTTGACATAAAGCAAAACCACTTTTCAGCTTTTGTACTTCTACTTTTTGGTCTCCCATGCCTATGCACGTCCATGTACTTGTGTTCCCTCCCATTTTCAGCTTCTTAAAGGCCTTCCCACTATAAAAGGAAGCCTTGGGCTGCATTAGAACGGAGGTTGAATGTGTATTCAGATTTGAGTTGTGAAAACTCTCTCAAACTCTCTCTAAAATTCCTAGTGTTGCATCTTGGGTGTTGACAACTCCAAGTGGGTCTCTATGTCTTCTTAATTCAACTAAGAAGGTGATTTTAGTTGAAGGAAGAAGATTGCTCAAGTGTGCAAACCAAGGTGGATTGTACATCACCCTTGCTAGTCCACTTATTCTATCTTAGTTCTTGTTTTCCTTTTCATCTTTTCTACCCAATTGCATTCTTGATTCACTTTTGTAAATCTTTGTCTTAGTGAAGCTTGAATACATCACCAAGTGTGCAAACCAAGGTGGGTTTACATCACCCTTGTTAGTCCACTTGATTTATCTTGGTTCTTGATTGCATTTTCATCCTTCTTCCCATTGTATATGTTTTTGTGAGTTTGACCTCCCAAAAAATATACATCATTTATCCCCTCCGTTAAGCCGATTTATACTGTTATAATATACCATTAAAGATTCCCGAATATGACTAGAATGTCGAACCTTGGGAATGATCCTACAATTTATTGAACCGAACCTTAATATAATCAAAAGGCGAATAATCGACCGATGATTATATTAATGGTTGCAGTTTAAGGTTTGGAGATCGAAAAATGCGATTTATGGTACAATGGGTTGGTGTTATTATCAGTTAGTAACAAGAACAAAAGAAAAAGGAAAAAAAAATAAAATAAAAGGGAAAAAGGGGGCAAAACACGCAGGAAAACCGCCCCTTCCCGACACTGCGCGACCCCCTTCTCTCCTCTGCCTTCGCTACCACCGGCCACGGCGCTGGCCGTTTATCGATCACCGGCCGCCGTTTAGCCGCCCGGGCAGTCGCCGACACCACCCCTCTCTTTCTTCCCTTCTCTTGTTCGAGTGCGTGTGTGTACAGAGGAGGTTCGCCGCCTCTGTTTTTACATCACCGGCCAGACGCCGGCCAGCTGCCACCGTTCCGGACGTTGGCTCACTGTCCCGACCGCCACCTACCGAAAACCACAGCTTCTCTCTCTCTCTCTCTCTCTCTCTCTCTCTTGCGTTCATCTGAAGGGGATGAAGAGGGAAACCCTAATTCCCTCTTGATTCAATTATCGATGCTTATGCTTAAATTGTTGGTAATAAATGATGCATTTGGCTTGGATACATATTTATTGATAAGTTTCTTGGGTTATTTTGGATGCTTAAATGGAACTTTGTAGTTGTGGGATTGAGAGGAGCATAGTGAACAAAGGTTGGTAGGGTGGATGTGAATTTCAATGTAGTTGTGTTGAATTAAGGATGTTCAAGCACATCCTAATCAATTGTGAATGAAAATAGTGAGAAAACTAAGTGTGGATTGGGTGGGTTTCCTCTTCTTCCTATTTATTGTTAAATTATTAATTTCGATAAAGCTTATTGATTATTGATTATATAGTTCGTTCAGGTTGAATTCGAACCAATTATCAGTGATTTGAGAAAATTGTAGTGTAAATTGAACGATACCATATATATATATATATATATATATATATATATATATATATATATAT
>JACYFF010002017.1:5758553-5768710 GCA_017589665.1 Selenicereus undatus | reverse complement strand
CACACACACACACACATGTGTGTGTGTGTGCGTGTGTGTGTGTGTGTATAATTAATGCAAAATTATTTGGGGTTAGTTCTAAATTTACTAAGAAAGTTAGTAAATTACAAATAGAAGTATAAAACCCATCCCTAAACCTAGATGAAATGCGTTGTGCAATTATCCAAAGGATTATGTGTCCTTAAACCAAGTTCAAGCATCTCAATTGAGTTCATGCGATGAAAAAATAAATGGACCAACCTAATGTAAATCATTTGTCAATGGTCTCATTTGTGAGCCCCAATACCAAAATATACTTTGAAAAATTAAAAAAATAAAGAAAATAACGAAAACTTTTATTTAGAACCCGATGTTGGTTTATAACTTCACATTTGTCATATTGGGAGTTGGTAAATAGAAACAGGTTGGTTCAAGTCAACATTTTCAATAATCGAATCAATGTTCTTTGATAGCTTGTTAGATGATCATCATAAAAATTCAAAGATTTGTCTTCGTGAGATTAACAACTTTATTTGCATTTCCTCACTGAGTAAAAACTAAAAAGAAACAGCAATATATGAGTATGTGTCAATTAGCATTATGTTTATGTGATTGTGAATGCATGTTATCGAAACTCGAGACTTGGAATTTAATTGTCCAAAATTCAAAGGAGTCACATTATTATGAGATCATATACAAGCATACATTCTTGAATATGATTTTTTAGAATTAAACATGTTATAAAGGTGATTTAGAATCACATATTTTCCCCAAAATTTTTAACAGTAGTCACGGAATGATATTATAAATTTATAATCATAGCGTGCATTGCATTAAGTCATTAAGTGAATCAAATGGTAAAATATGATTGCTAGATCCTAATAAGTTTAATAATAGTTAATTACACTTATCTTTTTTTAATTCCTATTGTGACAAAATATTTTTTCTCTTATAATTTTACTACGTATCTATCAAATTAACAACGTAAAACTATCAACTATTTTATTTTTTCCTCTTAAGTTTTTAACTAATTTCATTTGTAAAAATTCCCTCTTAAGTTGTTTTTCTTTTCCCACCTAAACTCAACTAATTGAGTTTGAAAATTCAAAATGCCCCCTAAAAGAGAAAATACTAAACCCCCCCCCCCTAAAAAACTTACTACTTTTCAGGTAAAATTTAGTTGGATAAGAATCAGATCGGTTTTTAATCGTGTATGGTTCAAGTCGGGTTTCAGTTGTCCATTTTCGGTTCACTTTGGGTCACTACGGATCAGGTTTGAATTGGGTCAGGTCATTTCGGGTGTGGGTAATTTCAGTTCATGCTACAATTTGGGTTTCGTTCAGTTATGGATCGGTTTTCTTCGGATGTTCAGGTCCAAATCGGATCTCATATCAGTTTTTCCAGGTCTAACTATTACAAAGTAATATTATTTAAAATGTGATGAGATGTATTCATTTCATTAAGAATATAATTATATGACTTGCACATTTTAAATGCTTGTCTTATTCTAAATTGATTTTCTTAAGACTAGATAATTGCTTCATGCCCACTTTCTAAAATTGCTCCATTTATAAGTTGTATAGGGTGTTATTTTATGTCCCCAGACCCCGCATAAAAGGGACTGAGATTTTGTTTGTACAGGATCTTATTTTATGGGAATGAATTTGGGATGCGATAATTATACAATGTCTCTCTAAATAATGCATTATAATAAAAAAAACTATCATTGTTAAGGGGGGAAATTAAAGAAAAATAAAAATTAAGGATATAATATTCGGATTGAGCGGGTGAGTTCAGGTTTGAGTCGAGTTTGACCCAAAATTTTACGAGTTTTTCAGGGTTAGGTTTATTTTGGGTTTGACACGAGAAAATCGTGTGCAAACCCCAAAATTTTTGGATGGGTTCAGGTCAGGTTTTCGGGTCAGGTCAGCTTTTTCCAGGTCTATCCTCAAGGCTCCCAAGTCAACATTGATGTAGAAGGACCTAGTCCTTGACCCAAAGTCAACATTTGCCAACTTGGTTTAAGACTCTTGCTTGTGACAGCAAGTCCAAGCTTAGAGTTTGCTCCACATCGAAGGATTTTCCCTAAATTCTTTATTAAATTTTTCATCATCCTCAAGGTACGGAGTGAGATCCCCAACATTAAAGGTTGCGGATATGTGCAAGTCTCCTGGAGGCTTTACTTTATAGGCATTCTCTCATGCCTTGTATACTACCATGTGTGGGCAATCTCTTCTACCCATAAGCTCGTTCTTCCTCCTTGATCGGAACCTTTATTTCCTCAAGTGCAAACACAAAACATCTCCCAGCTTGAACTCAACATAAGTATGGTTGTTGTTAGCTTTAAGCTTGTATTGCTTGTTTACTTTCTCAATTTATGCCCTTACTTGCTCATGTAGCCTCTTCATTTCTTAGGTCTTGTTTCAGGCTTAAAACTCAGCTTTGATTCTTGTGGAATGAGAATAAGATCAATGGGAGTAAGAGGGTTTAGCCCATGGAACACCTCAAACGGAGAATGAGAGGTGGTATAGGAAAGAGCTCGATTGTAAGTGAATTTAGCATGAGCAAGCTTGACATCCCAATCTCTTAAACTCTTGCTCACCGTACCCCTTAGTAAGGTTATGGGAGTTCTATTTGTTACCTCCATTTCTCCATCTGTTTGACGGTGGCAAGTAGTGCTAATGAGCAACCTAGTCCTACTAGTCTCCATAGAGATCTCCAAAAGTGAGATAGAAATTTGGTGTCCCTCTTTAAGACAGTGGTTCTTGGAATACCATGTAGCCTCACAATTTGTTAGAAGAAGAGGTCTGCAATATAGGTAGCATCATCACTTCCCCTTAGTGTCCTTAGGATGACTACCATGAAGTCCACGGTGATGCCAGCCGAAGGCCTCATAAGAACCGGAAGACGAGTGCAGAGGCCTTGATGGAAGTGACTCTTAGCCATGTGGCAAATGTCGTATCTTATGATCACCTTATAAACATCCCCACTCATCTTAAGCCAATAAAAATGATCCTTGAGTATCTTAAGGGTCCTGTTAATGCCAAAATGATAAGCTAAGGCTTCTCTATGAGCTTCCTCGAAAATTAAGTCCCTTAGAGGACTTTTGGGGATGCAAATCTTATTTCATTTAAGGAGGAAATCATCTTGTAGAGTGAAAGAGCCAAAGGTAGAATGATCCTCCACGACTTCCTTGAAGTCTTCATCCTCTTTGTGTATAGCTTTGATGCAGTGGAATCCAAGCACCTTGACCTCAGGGACCGAGAGGAAAGCATACGTCCTTGACAATGCATCAGCCATGACATTCTCTTTTGCACTCTTATGCTTGCAAGAAAAAGTGAAAGATTGAGGGAATTCAACCCACTTGGCATGCCTAGTGTTCAACTTGTGTTGACCATTGATGTAGGACAAAGCTTTGTGATCCAAATGGAGCACTAAGGCTTTAGAAGCTAGGGGTGCTTGGCTTAGGTAAGAACCGTTCTAATTTTAGTGCGACTAGCATCACCCTCAACTTCAAATAGAAGATCAAAGTTAGGAAAAACTAAGATAGGATTCGAACATACCCTATCCTTTATTGTTTTAAAGGCCCTTTGGGCAAACTTTATCCTCTTAAAGCTTCCTTTGTTCATACATTCGGTTAAGGGATCCATAATGGAGCTAAAGTATATATTTGATGAACCTATGGTAGATAGAGGTCAGCCTATAGAAACTTTGAACTTCTGTTATGGAGATGGGAGTAAGCAAACTCTTGATAGTCTTAACCTTAGATTCATCAACTTGAATTCCCTCACCAGATTCAACATAGCCAAGAAGACACCTTGAGGAGTGAAACATTCACATTTCTGAAGCTTGGCATATAAATTTTGTTATTTTAACACTTGGAACACTTCAAAAGGATATTTTACATGAGGTGCCTCACCACGCCTAAACACCAAGATATCATCAAAGTACACCACCACAAATTTCGTAATCAATTGTCTTAGGATCTCATTCATAAGCCTCATGAAGGTACTAGGAGAATTAGATGGACCAAAAGACACTACAAGCCACTCATACAACCCATATTTGGTCTTAAAAGGGGTCTTCCATTCATCTCCTTCCTTCATCCTAATTTGTTGGTAGCCACTCTGAAGGTCAATTTAGAAAAGACCTTAGACCCATATAACTCATCAAGCATACAATCCAATTGAGGAATAGGAAATCAATACTTGATGTAATCGTTCATGGCCTTAGGATAGCCACACATACGCCGAGTGCCATCCTTCTTAGGTACAAAAGGGTGTGGACCAAACATGGATTCATGGATTTCCCTAATATTCCCACGGTTAAGTAACTCTTAGACTTGACTTTGAAACTGTTTTGACTCATTAGGATTGCACCTATAGGTATAGATCATTTGGCAAAGGGGCACCCGATAGGAGATTAATTTGGTGCTTAATTCCCCTCAAAGGAGGGAACCCCAGGGGTAAATAATTGGAAAATACACCCACAAACTCTCTCAAGAGTGCTTGAGCTGAGGGATGCATGGGTTTCACTTCCTCACATATGCTTGATTCTACCATAAGTAAGGTAAATAAAGGCTTTCTCTTACTAGTGACTCTTCCTACTTGTGTTTCACTTGTTAATAGGCTTTTCTCACTTCCCTTCCCTGGTTTAAATTTGGGGGGCTTATGTGTGGGTTGTGGGGTCAAAGCAAGATTACGACCCTTGTGTTTGAATGCATATATATTAGCATGCCTATCCTAAATCACACGATTATCAAATAACTAAGTCCTACCAAGTAACAAGTGACATGCATCCATTAGAAGGACATCACATAGTACCTCACCATAATATGGACTAAACAAAAATGTAATAAGAGCCGCGTTAGAAGTGGTTACCTCACTTCCTTGCTTGAGCCATTGGAGAGAATAAGGGGTGGGATGCACCTTGGTGGGTAATTAAAGCTTGTCAGTAAGTGTTGTGTAAACCACATTGGTGCAACTCCCTCCATCAATAGTAAGCTCACCCACCTTACCTCCAATAGTGCATTAGGTATGAAAGATTTTCTCCCTTTGGCTTGGTTCACAAGGAGCCTCTTGGACATAGAGCGTTCTTCGAATTACCTAGAGTTCACCCATATCCGGAGTGACCAAAGTTTGATCCTCATTTTCGACTTTGTCTTCGCTAGTTGTTTCCTCAATTGCTTGTATTTCTTCCATTTCTCTAATGGTGAGAGTTCTACACTTGGGATAATCTACTTACAAATGTCCATAACCATGGCATTTGAAGCACTTCTTATCCTCCACCTCTTTGGTGGTTCACTAGGAACCGCTTTACCCTTGTTAAGGGCTTTGATGGGTGTAGGGTTAGTGTTAACTTTATTGTGGGAGAAGTAACCCTTGGGGGTACTTTGAGGATGAATAGAAGTGGTTTGAAAGGATTTTTGAAAGTTGCTTTTCAACTTTGATAGATAGGTGGCGCCCATCATCAAAAGATAAGTAAGGTTGTAGATCCGCCTTGTTAGCAATGCTAGGAGATAACCCTTTAATTAACCTAGCAATCATGAGTTCGGGTTCTTCATCTAAGCCAACCCTCATTTGGAGTTGTTCAAACTCGCTAATGTACTTTGTAATTTTAGATTCTCTTGTTTAGAGAGGTAATCTTGAGGTAGAATTCTTGCTTTTAAGACTGAGGGGGTAGGAATCTCCTATCAATATGCTTTTTGAGCTTGGAGCAAGTTTTAGGCTTGGATTTGGCTTTGTCAGCCCTACTCTTCTTCAAGTGCTCATAACATCATGAAGCATACCCCTTTAATGTAGGAATGACCAACCTGAAGAACTTTTCATCATTATACACTTTGAGTTCCAAGATCCTTTCAATGGCTTGGGCCTAATCAGGGTAGTTCTCTGGGTTAAGATTGTCATCAAATTCTGGTGCTTCAACTCTGATACCCATAAGGTCATCCCTTGGATGCCTTCTTCTTCGAGGCCCTTCTTCCTCATCATCAAAGTCTTCATGAGAGGACGAGTATGCAATGCCAATAGGATTAACTTCATAGCATCGATGATAAGGTTTTCGTTGTGGGGGTAATCTCACTTGTTCAAGCTCTTTAATCAGTTTCCTTGCTTGCTCTTGAAGATAAATAATGGCCATATATCTCCTCATCTCATGGGCTTGATTAGAAGGAATTCCCTTGGAGTGAGAAGCATCTTCCTCATTGGCTATGGTTGGTAGCAGTTTGTACGATAAAAAGAGGGAAAAGGACGAACATAAAGGGAAGCACGGGGGTGCTAGAGGTGGCACGAACAAGAAACTGAGAAACTTAGGGTGGCACAATTGTGCCTAAGGGCACGAGGTGGCTGTGCTAAATCTCTAATTTTTTTTTTTTGTGTGTGTGTGAAAAAGGGTGGCGCAGTCATGCTAAGCAACACGGGTAGGCTGTGCCAAATTTTTGCCCAGGTGATTTTTTGATGAACTTTTTGTGAAGGATTTTTATAGAGTTTTAGGGATGTGTTTAAGTTAGGAATTGTGTTTCAGCTATAATTAGGGTTCTTTGCAAACTAAGTAAGCCTGAGTAAGAGATTTAGAGAGGGAGAACTAAAGACCAATATAGGATAGAAAGGAATAGAATTTAAGTAAATTGAAACACTAAGATTGATGAATTTGTTGCTTAATAAGATGAACAAACATTTTGCTTTGATACTAGATGATCCATCGGTGACTTCCTTTGACCAAATAAAGGGCATGAACCCTTGAGGATGAGCACCAAATGTTGATGCAGATCAATCTTCGCCAGGATAGAGAAAAAGTCTAAATCTTCTAGTGATTGATTCAAAGTTGAGAATATTTGAACAAAAGAGATAAATCGCCCCACCCTTTAATCCTCTAAAGCGAGGACACCAAGGATTAAATTAGAAGAATGAACTCAATTTCACCACCTTCCTTAGAGAAATAAGGAAATTTGAGATTTTGAGAAAATACTAAGCATCAAGCGCTTATTAAGAAAATGCTAAGCATCAAACTCTTAAATCATTAATCCAAGTCTGAGAAATATTACAAGGACTAACCAAATAAATAGGAGGGTACTACATTTCCCAAGTCATGTACTAACTAATAGGATTACAAGGAAATTAATCAATGAAATCCTAATTAGTTGTGCATTTTTAAAGGGGTTATCTAGAATATAGTTGACCTGAAATTTGACTACATTTAGTGCTAGATTGGATGGGTCATATGGAGATTTTCCTACGGTAGCTCCTAGAGGCATCCACCAGCTGTCCAAGAAATATTAGCCCTTAATTAATCCACTGGTTGGCCTAACAAATTCCTTAATAAAAAATATACAATTCAAGACCCTGGCCTGACCCGTGCTTGGTTTTCATCCCATATCTTCCTTAATACTCAGAACTTGGAGATTATCTATGGCATTATGGAAACTACGCATCCGGGGCTATCCGTACATATATAACTTATCTAAATCGGAGCTCGTTTGCCCTTCCAAAATAGAGTCAGAAGTGATATGAGGTGTTCTAGATAGAAAATTAAAAAAAAAGTTATTGAGGTGGTTTTGGAGGATAAAGTATCTGAACTCCTTATTTGAGGCTACTAATTGCCCAACCATCTTTCTTAAGTTTACCTAGACCTCTTCAAGGTTCTGAAGTCAACATTGACCTAGGAGGACCTAGTCTTTAACCCAAATTCAACATTGAGGCTACTTAGTTCAAGAGCCTTACCTATGATAGTAAGTCCAAGCTTAGAGTTTGCTGCGCATCATAATTGTTACAGTGGGTAGGGATGAAACTAACTAAATATTACATATTTCGCAATCTATAATCCAAAAAATTCAATAAAAGAAGTAAAGAGAAGGCAGAGAATGATAAGAAATGCGCCCTCAAGAGAACAGAACTTGGATCTTCTAGGAATCGAGTAGAAGACACTGTCTCTCACTTTGAGTAAAGGGGTTCTAAATCTCTCTTTTCTTCCGCTAGCTTCGTGCCACTGTCAATGGTTTTCTGTTGTCCCATCAACTAAGGGGTCAGTCCTTCTTTTATAACTGTTGAGGAGGTTACATGAATCAGCCTAGGGAAAGGAGACCTAGTATTATTCTAGTTAAGTTTTATCTTAATTAGACTACCTTAGTAGACTATAACCCTAATTAATTAACAAAAAAGTAATTAAATTAGGCACGGAGATGTAGTTTGAGTTAAGGTCTGCCTGATTTAGCCTAATGAGAATATCTCTCAGCCAAAAGGAGAACTGGAACCTGAACGGGTTCTTGTTCTGGGGAACCCAACTAGGTTCACCTAGAGACAAGCCTATTGGGCTAGTTCCTCCCATGGCCTTGGCCTATCTTGATGTTCCTCCTATTTATTTTCAGACTTTCGCTCTGCTGGGCCCTTAAGCATTCAAATTGGGATATCAATTTTATCATTAGGCTCATTAAAATAAAATGCCATTTTAGGCATCTACAAGGGTACAAATATAAGGTCATAAACTTATAGGGTCTCCTACAAGTACAAGTTGAGATCTAACTCATATTAACCTGATTGGTTATCCCTTGCACACATGGTATGAAACATGTTCTACAAACATTTTTCCTTTTTCTATGCGTTGTATGTCCTTTTTGGTTCTCTAACCATATTGTTGCACATTTGATATTTGGACACATCATTGTGCAAACTAAGTTCCTCAATATACTCATTGACATGAGCTCACTTCCAGCCTCCTTCAGGTAGACTAGGCAAGATTTATTTTTACTCATATGTTATAATGATCTTTTATCATTATAAAGGGGACATTCGTGATTTTAAGTTGTTCTCACTTTATCTTTATGATAATTTTACTTAAAATTTTGTCTCATGTCCCATTGGTCCTGTAATTAATAGAGGCAGTTGCTATTGAGAGTGCCACAATGATGTCAACGGAATAGCCCCATGCATTACTATTGAGAGTGCCATAAATTCAACGTCCATTGTGAATAAGGTTATACATAATTGTTTCTTGCTACTCCATGACGCAACACCAGTGTTGAGTAAGAAGACATATCTTGAGGAATGTTTTATATCATCTAAATCTCCTACGTAGTCAGCATCAGTGCATCCCTTTTGGTGCAGATCATTGCATTGATAGAATAGTGCATAATCAGAAGTTTCTTTCATATTGATATCTACTAACTAATCCAACGGTGAAACATATATCTAGTCTAGTGCATAACATGGTATACAGTACTCTACGAACCATACTCGTACAAAGGATTTTGCTCATTTGTGCTTTTCCTTCTTCAGGTTCTGGACACATTCTATTGCTTAAGGCTTCGCCTTTGCTGATAGAAGTATCAACAATGAATTATTATCTGTGAGTCAGAGAACACTCGTGGCCAGGGTCGCCGCTGCCCCCTTGCAACCATTGGACGACTCAACCGAAATATGGGGTCAAATGACGTGCCCATGGCCCTTGGTAGTTTATCCTTATGGGAGCCTTAGGTCCTCATTTTCTTATCTTGTGTTGGTCCGTCTTTCTCTATCGTGCTCTTTTTTAAATACCTAGACCTCGGGCTTCGAGCAGCAACTTGTTCTTGAGGTGCATGGTTGCTGTTTTCGATGCTATATCAAGGTGCCCAGAATACCCTCTACCCCTATTATAAAAGGGCTTGAAGGAACCGCAAAATGATTCACCTTACTCACTAACTTTTCCAATAACCCTCTCCTCGCTAAGAAAACTTTCATCATGATTTTCCCCTATTACTCGAATACTGAGGAGATAGCTAACCATATGTGGGAAGCCTTGAACTGGTGGCAAAGGAATGCCCTATCGCCTCCTTGTCCGTTGTCCGATAATTATCAGGATCCCTGCGAGAACTTCACCAGGTGACAAGCTGAGGTGACCGCTTAGAATTTTTGCACTCCTAAGCTCATTCAAGACACCTTCTATGCGATGGTGGTTAATGATGCACTGGAGTTTGGCATCCTTACAAGGAATATGGCCAAAAGTCCTTCAAATAGCATTGATAGACCTCCGCTAGCACATCTTCGAGAAGTGGCTCATAGTCCGCAGCCACCAATCGCGGCTCCAGTACAAGGCTTACACTTCCTCGGCAGTCGTGAAGAGAGTATGGGGTCTAATGATACCTTGGCAGCCTCTAGCTATGGGGCAGTCAATAACTTTTTTACAATTACACACACACACACACACACACA
>JACYFF010002017.1:5735233-5758153 GCA_017589665.1 Selenicereus undatus | reverse complement strand
TGTGTGTGTGTGTGTGTGTGTGTGTGTGTGTGTGTGTGTGTGTATAGGGAACTACTCTAGTAGGATGAGGCTCTCCATAGGATGAGTAGGATGAAGTGATGTTAGCCATTGGATTGAGATGAATGGACACGATCTAATGAAGGTCACGTGACCTTTCTTGCCTTGTTCAATCTCCGTCTCTTGTCAAATATTCACTCTCCTTCTTCGTCTCGCTTTCGTGTCTGTCATCTTCCTGATCATGTCGCTCATATTGTTTGTAAAGTTTCTTCCAATTGTTTGCTTTGTGATTTGAATTTCGTGCGTTTTCGTGCAAAGCATTGTTAGTCGCTTGTTGTTTTTTGATAATTTGTGGTGAGTTGTTCGAATACTTACATTCGGTTGGTTTTACATCATTGATTTTGTATTCGTGGTTGTCCGTTTTGGCTTGATTTTAGTTGTGGATCTGCGTTTTTTGCAAGATCTAGGGTTTTTAGGTAAGTTTAGTGGATTTTAGGATTTTATATGGTGAATTTCTCGCTCTTATGTGCAATTTCTTGCTTTGATTCTTTAAATTAGTGATCTATACATATGTAAGTAGTGATTAGTAGTTGTAATATTGGTGATTATCTATCTAGGTAATCATTTTTCTTCTCTAATAGTTTGCAAGTCCGACCTGGTATATTTGTTTAAGGCTAGGATGCTCAAAATTGCTTTTATTTGTGATCAATAGTTTTGTTATTAGTGATCGTTAGAATAAGGTTAGTGATCTATAGGTTATTTATAGATGATCGAAGGATGTGTTATTAGTGACTATATATCTATTAGTCATCAGTAATAGTAATATCTAGTGATCAACAAATATAAGATAAGTGATCAGTAGAAACAATATTAGTGACCACACACACATTACTCACTAATCATTCTAAGAAGTGCACTTGGTGATCAGTACGTGTATGTTTGGTGATCAAATAGAATAAGGTCACTGATCAACGAATGTTTGTTGGTGATCAGTAGACATTTTATTACCGATCAATAGTTTTGTTGTTAATGATTGCTATAATAAGATTAGTGATATCTAGTTTATTTATCGGTGATCCATTAGTAGTGATCAGTAGACATTTTCTTAGTAATCAATAGTTTTTGGTAATTTGTGTTTTTGGTGATCAACGGATGCGTTATTAGTGATCAGTAGAGATGGATATTTGTTGAATAAATATTTAATATTATAGTTGTTGAAATTTATTGCTTCTGCTGTTAGGTGATCAATAGCTTTCCAATTAGTGATCAGTGATCTCCCAAACAAATGTTAACAGGGTGGAAGAGGTTATTTCAAGGATTTGGAAGAGCTTATCTCAAGGATATGTTGGATAAGATGAGCATAATTGGTGAGGACGAACAAGTTAACGAAAAGGAACATCCCAGCAAAGGTGTTGAAGATGAAGGTAAAGCTGAAGATCAAATCACAATTTCAAAGGTTAAGGTGAGTCAAATATGTTTAATTTATTTTGTTATCTATTGAAGCAAAAAAAAAAAACAAAGAAATTGTACTTCTTCTGTTTTTGTCCATCGTTTCCAAGTAAGGTGGCATATCCGTTTTGACTACAAGTATTGGTTGTTTCCATCAGGCTCTTTTTTGGGACGATCGGTCGTCAACCAATTTGATGATAACCAACAGTCGATCGCTGGCGAAAATCATGACAGAGTTGAAGGAGTTAATCCCTAGAGCACACAACCCAATCAAGAGAGTAAGAAATGTAATCGTGGAATCGGTGAGTGATGCTCTCATCAGTGATAGGCCTAAGCGGTCGAGGAGTATAACACCGACACTCGCAAGACTCGATTGAATCAGACGGGTTCCTGATGGAGTTTAATGAAATTGAGAAGAATTACACAGGGTCCCGAGATAAGGTGCATGACTTCCCACAGTTCGATGTACCAAGTTTCAGCCTTGGAGTGTCTCAAGAGGAGAAAGAAGTGCTGCCTGAAGGAGTTGTTGTTGTTGATTCACAGCCCGATAGTCTGGTAGCAGCAGCGTAAGTAATAAATTATGATGTGAAGGACATGGTTACGAGATGTATGACAACCTTCGCAAAGTGCATTAGCACACCCTTGCTGCCAGGTACTTCTTCCCATAGTCTTGTACCCGAATTTTTTGTTGCCATTTGATGTTACTAAAAATTTGTGATCATGCTAGCAATGATCCTTTTTCCATGTAGATTTTGTCCTCTAAGGTAGAAAGCAATGATCATACATAGACACATTAGTGGTCTTTTGTGTTTTAAATACTTCTAATGAACTACAAATATAATGATCGTTACTGATAAAATCAGTGATCTTTAGGAGACAAATCAGTGATCACAAAGATTGCACCAAAAATGTGTTAAATTGGTGATTATTACCACAAAACTTATTGATAATTAGTCGATCAATTAGTGAATCATATAGTTGATGAATTAGTATTCACTTCATGCAGACATGCTTTCCCCTACTTCCCCCCCCCCCTAAATCATATTGCTACTGTCTAAATGATCTTATATAACATTGCATAGCACTTTTCCTTAGTACTATTTTTAATCTAAATCTATATTCATACAATTTTCATGATTAATTGTTGTGCTTTTATAGGTCCAATACTACCATGTTCCCAGGAAGACAAAGACGCATTCGTTGATCAATCTTTGGTGAGAATTGCGGAGCCTGGTCTTCAGATCCAGATGTACAAACACCAACTAATATTGACAAAGGCAAAGATGTACTGGTTGAAGCACCGAAAAGGCACAGAACGAGGTCAACTCAATTTATTATCAGTGCATTGCAAGCAGGTAAAAAAAAATGATGCGAGTTTTCTTCGTGATAAACTTAATGTCTATGTTTTTATATTTTTCTCCCAGGTTACATTCCCCTTCTATGAATTTTATTTCATTGGCTGTGTGTACTAACTATTCTTTCTATGCACCACCCTCGTCAATAGAGTCTGCCCTTTCTTTGTTCTCCACTTACATGCAGCAGAATGCAATGATCTCTCGTGATATGTCATGCAAACGGAAGCTGTATGCTGACTTTGTCTTCAACTTAGAAGAAGAACATAGGTAAGAATGAATGTGTGTGTCCTAGAAAAGTGATTCATACATAAGTCATTTGTAAATGGTATTTTTTAGTGACGAATTTGTTTGTTTATTCGCTAGCCAAGTGTTGTACGATAACTTATACTACATGGCCAACCGAGGCATGCTCTTAACTATTGTTCGCGATGACTGTGTTGACAAAGCCATAGTGGACATTTCGGCAAATATATTGAATGCAAGTGAACTGAATACAGATCGTTGCCATATTCAAAGGCTTTTCTTTACAAACGAAGCGTTTGTAAGCTAATTGAAAAAAAAAATACTTTCAATGATATTTTACACATGCATGTATATTTTTTTATAAAATACAATGATTGTAGCTGCAAAAAGTCTGTGTTTTTTTTTGGGAAACATTTATACATGAAGAATTTGAACTAAGATACATAGATATGCCTTGGAAGCAGGAGGCTTCAAAGACAGATCATAATCAAACCATTTATGTTATAAAGCACATGTAGGAATACACAAGCCTGCCTCGCCGTTGGGATGTAGGATTTGCAAATGATCAAGTGAACATGCTACTCAACCCTCTTTCAAGAAGAAAAGAATGGTAAATGTTTGAGATATCGTGCCAATTGTTGTGTGCGCCCCTTATTTGATTTGTATTGCAGGTTGCTGCAGTCCATAAGTTTAGGGTGGAGTGCTGCCACAAGATCCTGACTTCACCTACCAATGCAATTTCGGCACATGTGAAGAGAATGGTGAATTTATGAAACGATAAGGTTGAAAAAGTCGAGAAAGTAGTGGTCAGCTCAAGCAAGCGAGATGTTTATAGTGAAGAAAGTAGTGGATTTCAGTTTTGATGATCATTACATATGTAATTAGTGATCAATCATCATATGTAATTCATCTCTTGAATACAAAGCATAGCAATGATGACCAAAGCTCCATTCATTGATCACTAAGTTTATAACTACAAATGTATTGTGATCTTGTAGACATTGCCTAGGATAACATAAAGAAATCCATTGATCACCAAGAGTAATACTAATGATCACCTATTGATCACTACCTAACAGGCTGAAATCAGTACCTGTAATTGATAATATGTAATTAGTGATCAGTCACCATATGTAATTCATCTCTTGAATACGAAGCATAGTTATAATGATGATCAAAGCTCCTCACGTTGATTACTAACTTTATAACTACAGATATATTCTGATCTTGTAGACGTTGTATATGACAACGTAAAGAAATGCATTGATCACCAAAAGTAATCCTAATGATCACTGAATGATCACCTATTGATCCACGAAAGTAATACTAATGATCACTGAATGATCACCTGCTGATCACAATACCTGTAATTGATAATATGTTGATAACCATAAATAGAACCAGCGATAAGGAGACATATTTGTAATGATCACCAAAACTGAAACTATTGATCACCAACTACAATTGAGGGCGTGTTGGTCACAATGAATACACATAGTGATGACTAAACATAGTTCTTATAATCACCAAAACAATCCTATTAATCACCAAAGGAACACCTATCGATCATCGACTACAATTCCAAACTTCATTGCCTTCTACCAAATTGACATGTGCGTTATATCTGTAAATATTTGATCTTTTAATTCGCACCAAAAAAAGGAAAAGAAGGGAAAAAAACATACAAAAATAGATAAACAACAATTCACTTTTATGAAAAGAGATGTTGATTAATTAATATTTTTATACGAACCTAATATATACGATTAGTTATGATAGCCAACCAACTCTCTCTCTTAATCATAGTCTCTCTCTTACTCCTGCTCTATAGCTCGACTGCCTGTTCACTTTCTTACATGCATCTTGCATTGGTATTGTCAGTCTCTCTCTATCTCTCTCTCTCTTTCTCTCTCCCTCTCTCTCTCTCCATCTCTCTCTCTCTCTCTCATAGTTCTAATCTGCAATCTTGTTAATATTCGTCAAACTGCTTCAACTTCTCTATAGCTTCTCTACACTTTGAAGGTGAGATTCCACTACAAGAAAAAGACAAAATAAAGACGGAATCAGCGACGGAAATCGGTTAATCAGCGACGAAATTTTGCCATCAGCGAAGGAATTGGCGACAGAATACGGCTGTCAGATTTTCGCTTGTCGCTGAGTACCCGGCGACGGAATTTCAAAATTCCGTCGTCAGTGGCGACGTATTCAGCAACAGAAATTGCGACATACTTTTTTTGGCAGGGAAAACTGGGGGGGTAGGGGGCGACAGAATTGAGCATCTGTCGCCATCAGCGACGGAATGAGCAACGGAAATTCCGTCGCTGATGGCGACGGATTATCAATTTCGTTGCTCCCCCTGCCCCAAAAAAAAAAATTTCCTTCCCATCCGTCGTCATTCCGTCGCTAGGTTTCTTTTTTTCAAAAAATAAAATCGCTTGTTTTTTATCATATCCGTACATACAAATGAATCCCTTCAATAAATTTACAAGATCTTCGCACTCAATCAACATCCAATGGCTTCGAATATGGCTTCATTCGAAATGTTCTCAACAATTTTAAGCCACACAAAGGTGGAATTTCACATTCAACGCAACACTTCCAACCAAGGGTTTTCAGTTCACAAACCACAAGTTCCAAACAAACTCTCTACACATCACAAACCACAAGTTCCAAACAAAGTTTGTACATATCACAAACCACAAATCCAAACAAACCAGAAGTTAATTGCCAGTAATTGAGAATGAAGTTATATATATGTTTGCAGAAGAGAAATAAGCAAACGCCAAATGGGAGGGGAGTGAAATAAGCACCAGGGCGAGGGGAGCGAAATAAGCAGAAGGGGGGAAGCAAGCAGTAAGAGATGTACTTCGTGAAGAATCAAGCAGAAGAGCCACCAGCTGAAGGAAAACTACAACTAACTCAATCACCAAGGTCTTCCTCTTCCTCTTCTTCTGCCTCAGCATCTTCCTCATTATGTTGCGAGTGATGAGTAAATGGTGGCTGAGATCCCAAGCCGAACGCTTGTTGCATTTAAAAGAAAGCTTGGAGGCGCTGATCGATGCTCATCATTTGTTGGCTCAGTTGTTGGTTGCTTTGGGTGAGCAATTTGTTGGATTCCTCCAGTTGCTTACATTTCTCCATAACCAACCGGTAACTTTCAGCTTGTGAAGATAGCACACCCCCCCAAGTTGGTTACTACACCCCTTAAGTCATTGAGCTCTTGTTGCAATGGCGTAGAACCGGTACCTGCTGACAGGCATTTCAGTGAAGTACGCATTAGTATTGCAATTAAATAAATTCAACGTATAACCATGGTCGTTGGAACTTTAATATGAAAACCATACCGGATCTTTGAGTGGGACTGAAGTAATCGGATTCCCTCATGTTGACAGCCTCGTCACCAATGCCATAAACACGACCCTTCTTGTTCTTGAACGTCTTCACCCACAACTCATTTGGGTTTGGAAATGGCTGGTTTGGATCTTGAGAAGTGTCATCCCCGGTCCCTTGAGAGTTGATAACATTTTGAAAATCACGTTCAAAGGATTCCTACAATACCGCAACATGCACACGAAATCGTGCATACTATAATTACTTAAAATAAAGTATACAAGTTCATATTGAACTACCAATGAAGATTGAGAATAGCTAATTGCTTACATATGTTTGTTGTAATTTCTTGTCAACCCAAGGGGCATCTTGTTTGCCCTGGAGTTTGTGAGTGCGACTGAATAATTCAACAATGGTGAGCTTCGTCCCAAGTTGTTCATTCTATGTACGTGTCAGAAAGAATGATGTCAAGCACAACACAAAATACAGTATTAAACTTAAACAAATACGTAGCAAACATTAATTCATTTACCAGACGCCGCCTATGCCCATGCATAGGGATCGAGCCACAGGTGTGGAGAGATGGGCCACCACTTTCTGGAGTCCCCAATCGATTCTTCTGGGTTGTTCCACGCAATTTCTTGTAATGTTCATTCGCCTAGTGCTATTGGAGTCCCTCCCATTGAGCATCACCGAGCCAAACAGGCTTCTTGTTATGCTTCCTTGCTTTGCCAAAGAAGTCTCTCAAGCATGCATTGCCTCGATTTTCAAAATTTCTTCTTATATGGTCCTCATGGATCGGATCCCAAGTAAACTACTTCTACAATCATGAAAATAAAAAAAAAATCAAATAATTCAATAGTAATATATCACGTTCACAAAAACTGTTAATATGAAGTCACTGTAGTTACCTTGAACTCTCCAAACCACAAATCTCGTATTGTTTTGGGCACTTTGCTCCAAGTAGGCCAAGCTCCATCAAATTTGCTTTGAAATATGAGCGAAATCCTACTAACAGCACCATCATCGAGGAGAAACCTAATTAAACATAACACATAAAATTCATTACTTGTTATGTGAAATTCATATAGTACTTCATAAGATATAACAAATGAAAACTTACCCGTTACCATCGGGCTCAATCCAAGTCTTAGCTCGAGTGCTCCCATGACTAGATTGTGCTTCACTTTCACCACTTCCAATGTTCTCTTGGGATTGGTTTGTGTTAGGGTGAGTGGGCTAGGGAGTGGGCTGCACATTGTCAACAACATGGGGGTTTGGAGGAATGTTGCAGGCAAATTGGCTGTATATGGTGCTTTGGTTGGGAATGTATGAGGTTTGATGATGGAAAGCCTCAGATGGGGGAGGTAGTGGTCCTGAAATACCTTGTATGTAAGCAGCCATTGTCGCTCCTTGCTGAACTGGTATATAAGGTACCTAGGGGGAATATGGATCAATGCCCATCGCGGTCGGATCTACAACAAAGCTCCTACGCCCTCGTCCTCTACCTCGAGGGAAGGACTTTGCTCGACGAGAACTTGAATCCATATCTGAAATAGGTGACAACAACGCCAAGTACAAATATATAATGATTGCACATATAAACCGTTTTCCTCATACATCATAATAGGTACGTAGGTTACACATTTTTGCAAAGCTCATTCATACAATATAAGTAAAGTCACAGCCAATTGCTTGACATGCAAAGTACTCAAATACATAAGAATTCATAACCACTTAATCATCTGCATCCTCATCTTCATCAATGTCATTGTCATCGTCATCATCATCATACAAATGCAAATTTTCTTCAACTTCATCTGTTTCATTACCGTCATCCCACTTCCCCTCTTCATCATCCTCATCATTCTCTACCTCATCTATCTCATCATTACCCTGAATGAATGAAAACCCTGTTTCATCATTAACCTCTTCCGGTGGTGCACTTTCATCCACTAATGATGCAGGGATGGCGTCATTCGCAGGTTCGACAATAGTCATCATGTCCGTTTGTTGGTACGCAGTAGGTAGAGTGTACTGCTGATCCACTCTCGCCCTTGGTTTGCTTGGTATGGCGACAAGCCAATTGGCCCTATCCCTTGAGCAATCTGCATGTGGCATGAAGTACACTTGTGATGCTGTGTTTGGGAAGATAAATGGGTTGCACTTTCGGTACCTTCTTGTACGGTGGACCTTAATAAGGTTGCGGACCTCAATAAAGTTGCTTAGTTTATGTGATCGTGTCCCACAATTCAATGTGGGGTCGAACCACTCACAACTGAAGAGCACACATCGTTTAAGTGGTTCGCCTAAGTACTCAATTTGGACAATCTCCTTCAGTATACCATAATAATCATTCTCAATATCGCCTTCCCCAGTGCTTCAAACACCAACACCACAATTATATATTCTCTTCCCGATGCTTCGAGCTTCTGTGTGGAATTTGAATCCATTTACTCTATATGTCATCCACGTCGACACATACCGCTTTGGCTTCACAACCAATTGGCTCAGGTATCAATGTTTGTCAGTCTCGAATAGTTGAATATAATGCACCTAAGGTGACATAACATGTGGTTTTAATTAATACAATGCACCTAATTAACTGTTATGTTCAAATTATGAATAAATGAGTTAGAATACTTACATTCTCACTAAACGAATCTGCGAAATGAGTTTCGTTGATGGTATCGACATCTGCGTCGCTGACATTGGGACATACAGCTCTCACTTGTTACGTGAAAATTCTATCACATTTTATGAAGCCTATTAATATACTTGCGCTATGAATGATAAACTCAATTGGAAGTGAAAATACCACTCACCCTATATAAGTTTTAACTTCGTCACAATTTAACAACACGTGAAGATGGGCAGCAACATATTCGGCATCTGTGAAATTCCTTGATCTTTCCCTACCAATAGCGGTCCCTTGCAGTGCAAACACGGAGAGAGTTGGAAAATGATTAATATATTCATTGTCATCCTCATTTCTCCTGCACCTAGTGCGCATGGAGGGCACATTAGAGCCGAAGTAATAGGAGGCGAAGAATGTCCTCTCTGCCTCTAGGTATGCTTCTGTGATGGAACCTTCAGGACATGCTTGTTGCTTTATCTTTTTCTTCAATCGGCCAAAGAACCTACCAAATTCACAATTGCAATCACTTTTAAGTGATTCCACATATAAGAATTCATAGAAGGTTTCATCGATTATAGTATAATTTACCTCTTTTAACGAATACATCCATCGGTATTGTACTGGACCACCTAGTTGAGCCTCTTCTGCCAAATGCACTGGCAGGTGCTCCATTACATTAAAAAAAGTCAGGAGGAAAAATGGTCTCCAACTTACACAAAGTGATGACAATGTTGCGATGCCGTTACTCAAGCATATCCTCCCGCAATGTTGTTGAGCATAAGTTCTTGAAGAACTGGCTTATCTCAATAAGAGGTTTCAACACATCATCTGGAAGCGCACCAAATGCAATTAGTAAAAGAGTCTCCATGAAGACATGACAATCATGATTTTTCATGTTGTTGAACTTAGCCTTATTAGGGTCCACGATATTCCTCAGATTAGAGCAATATCCATCAGGCATTTGAAGCTCCTTCACCCATTCACACAACTCTCTTTGTTTATCCACAGGAAGTACGAACTTTGCTTTTGGTTTAACCGGCCTACCACTTGGGCCTGAATGTAAATGTAATTCTGGTCTATCACATATTTATGCAACATCCATTCTTAATTTGGCATTGTCCTTTGTTTTCCCATGAACATCCATAACAGTGCTGATAATGTTCTCGAAGAAATTCTTCTCAATGTGCATCACATCCAAATTATAGTAGAGCAGTTGGCGTTGCCAATAAGGCAACTCCCAGAATATGCTCTTCTTCATCTAGTTGTGCTCATTCTCCTTAAATCCTGGTATGACAAAGTCACCATTTATGGTTACCATTGGGTAATCTTCCACCTCGGCATAAAGTTCTTCCCCGAACAATCGGCGAGGAGGACCTCCTGTAACAGTTCTGCCTTTCCTAAATGCGGTTCTATTTCTTCTAAACGCATGATTCCTTGGTAAAAAAACACCGATGACAGTCAAACCATGAGAATTTACCTCCATTTTGCAATCTCAAAGCCTTTTGCTATTTCATACATACGGGACATGCCAATTGGCCATTAGTACTCCACCCAGATAACATTCCATATGCGGGAAAATCATTGATGGTCCACATAAGTGCAACCTTTATCTGAAATGTACGCCCCGTAGAAATATCACAAGTCTCAACTCCAACGTCCCACAACTCTTTCAACTCATCAACAAGAGATTGTAAATATACATCTATCTTATTCTTGGAATTTTTGGGCCCGAGGATTACACAAGTCAAGAACATAAACGGTGTGGTCATACACATTTCAAGGGGAACATTATAAGGTGTAACGACCATCGGCCAAATGGAGTATGATCTTAAAGACAATGTGTAAGGATTAAATCCATCAGCACATAAGCCAAGCTTCACATTCCGAGGCTCTGCAGCAAATTCAGGGTACTTGGTATCGAAATGCTTCCATGTTGCCCCGTCTGATGGATGATATAAAACATTGTCCTCACGTCGATGTTCATAATGCCATCTCATGTGCTCTGCACTACTTCTTGATGCGTACAACCTCTGCAATCGAGGTTTTAACAGCAAGCAATGCATCATTGAGTATGGCAATGGATTCTGATTCCTTTGTTGTGACATTTGCCTCTTCCATCTTGAATGTCCACAAAACTTGCACGCATCTAAGTTTGCATCCTCCTTATAAAATAGCATGCAACCTTTCCGACAACAATCAATTTGGACCACATCGTTGCCGAAATCTTTAACAACCTTCTTCGTTTGCCTGTAGTTGTTAGGCACGCGGTTGTTAGAGGGACACATCTCTTTCATTAATTGAACAACTTTATTGAAACAATTTTCAGGCATATTATAATAAGATTTAATACTCAACAGTCTCACCGCCGCAGATAGCTCACTGTGGGTAGAGCAACCATCATATAAGGGTTGTTGAGCAGCTTGAACCATATTATAAAATGGTTCTCAGCAAGTGCTTGACCTATCTTCCCTTACATTTTGATTTGCTATTATAACATCATCAACCATGTCCTCAATCCGACCTATGTAGGATTCAGAGTAGTCATTATTAACATGACTTGAACCTCCAACTTCAAGAATTTCACTATTTGAATACCCAGACCCATATTCCTGAGGTTCTATTTCCCCATTACTTATCCAAAACCAATACTGTTGCACAAAACCCTTATACATAAGGTGCATTTTGACCTCATCAGGTATCAAGTACATCCTATTTCTGCATTTCGCACAAGGACATCTATACTTTCCCCCATTCAGAAACTCTGTTTGTGTACGTGCAAATTGATCGAATTGATTTACTCCATCTAGAAATTCTTGTGTATAACCACTACGATCAGGCAGTAATCTATTATACATCCACCTACGATGTGGAGGACCATTCATATTCTGCACAAATAACAATAACCACATAAGGTATTTGGTAAGAATTATTTTTAATCAAAATTATAATAATTACATAAATTACGCAATTATATATTATATATGACTAGTTTAAAATTTCCACATGCACCCAAAAAAACTTATAAATTTCGACAAAAATACTTATATTCCCATGAATATCACTAAACTAATAATTCATACATATCTAGTTCACCACTTTATTCCACCAACATATCAAATTTGAACTTAAAATTACAAAATCTAAGTGTTTATTGCATTAAGCGAAATCTTTAAACAAACATGAGCTACAACTTCATACGAACTAACATTTGAACAAAATTATAAACTAAAGCATCTCAATCCACCAACATATCAACTTTCAAGTTCACATCACCAAACCTAATCTCTAAATTGCATTTACCAAAATCTCAAACCAAATTAAATCAATAACCTCACACGAACACCACATTTTAACAACATTGTCAAGTAAAACATTTCATTCCATCAACATATGAAATTTCAACTTCAAACTACCAAACCTCAACCCTAAATCGCATTTACCAAATTCTTGTAACGAATTAGAGCAATAACCTCACACAAATAGCACATTTCAACAACATTATCAATTAAACCATTTCATTCCACCAATATATCAAACATTAATTTCAAACTACCAAACCTAAACCCTAAATCGCATTTACCCCAATCTTAAATCAAATTAAACCAATAACCTCACACAAACACCACATTTCAACATAAATATGAACTAACTATGCAATTCTAACAATGTAATACAAAAATTTGTACAAAGTACAAGTAGTTTAGTTGAAAAAACTAACCTCAAGGTGCTCCAAAAACCAGCAGTGGAAGGGGGAGCAGCGGCAGGGGGCGGGGGACAGCCAGCGGTGGCCTAGCTAGGCGGGGGACGGCATCGCCTTGGGTTCTCCGTTTGGCTCCCACTCTCTCTCTCTCTTCGCGAATGCTGTAAATGAAACCAGAAAACTCTAGTTTCGTGTAACCGGTCCAGCGACGGAGGCGGGTTTTTTTTTAAAAAAAAAATTCTTTTTTGGTCGACGGAAATTCCGTTGCCCATTTCTCTAGAAAAAATATATATTTTTTGGCGACGGAATTTCCGTTGCCACCTGTCGATTAAGGCAACAGAATTTTTTATTTGTTATCCTATCTGTCGCACAATCTGACTTTTTTCTAAAATTGTTCTTCAGTCGCCATTTCCGTCGCCAAATCTGTCATTAATTTATTCCGTCGCTGAATTCCGTTGTTATTTTTAACTTTTTTAGTAGTGTTCTTGACCTTTGTGTTCGCATTGATCTTCTTATTCTATTTTAGTGCACTTATTTTGGATTTTATTTTTTGGCAATTTCTCTTGGATTTCTTTTTATCTTTCCTAAGTTCAAATATTTTCTTGGAAATCTAGTTTCAATTCTAATTTAAAAAGCTTCTAATCTGTTTTTTCACTAAAAACCATGTCATTTAGTTCCTGGAAATTTCCCATGCTCTGATCTTTCACTTTCATTAAGTGATTTATTAGATAATCGAAAATAGAGGATCTTGAATACTATTTGAAATTCAGAAGAACTGCACCTTAAGGCCATTGAACAACTGGAAAAAGCCCGGGCTCACTTAAGGAAAGTATAAATGGAAGCAAATCAGTTTCGAGTGAATAGATATTCGAAAATAGAACAAGACAAAATAAGTTCCAAATTAATGGATGCTGCCAAAGGGAGTGGCGGTGCCATACGCAAAAAGGAAAAGACTCATAGAATGGCAGAAGCAAATAGAGCTTTGGCACATTTTCATCGTTAATCCATAAACACAATGTCTATATAGAGACCTAGATCCACACATCTCGATCATAAAAGAATCATAAGAAAAAGAAAGAATCGGAATTGATCGTTATATTTCTTTCTTTTCTCGAAACAAACGAAAGATGAAAGAAAAATCATGGATCAACTAAGCCCTCTCGCTTAAGAATAAGAAAGAAAAATCATGGATCAACTCGCTTGAGAATAAGAAAGAGGAGTTCAATGTTAAATTTACTTTTATGCTAATATTGTACAATTTGGTAAAGTTTAGTGATACACTATGGGTTGAAGGATTTATTCTCCTCAATCTTGTAGTTTCGCATGGATTTTCTTTTTCTCTAAGGTTTACTGCGGAAAAATCATGGCCCGATGTAAAGTTCAAGACACTCCCAAGGGGAATGGAGAAGAATCACCTTCCATTAGGTTAAAAAATGCACTTCAAAATCTTTTGAGTAAATATTTTTCATATTACATATGTGTTCTATATTTGGTGATCATTACTTATATATTTACTGATCACCAGGTATAGTTTCAGTCATCGTTTTGCATATCTGTTTGTCTATTTGATTACTTTCAGTAGGTTCTTTAAAAAAAATCCAAATTCTCAAACGACTTAAATGTCTTTCTTCAAAGAGGTTAAAAAAATTTTAAAAACCATGGAGCAATATTTTTTCACAGTGCACGTCTACCTTAGTGATTGTTGGAAAGGTGATCAGTGATCGTCAGGTATCATATTACTGATCTCTAGCTATGATATTAGTGATCGTTTTGCATATGTGTTATTTATTTGTGACTGTTAGAAAACTATTTAGTGAAGGTTATATATTATATTAATGATCATGTTTTTTTTTAAAATTTATAAAATGCTTGCTTATTCTATCCTTGTCTTCATAAATGTTTGCTTTCAACTTATCAATAACATCCCTTTCCAACTAGCAAACATAAACACACTCACATGATAAATAAATGCCTTTACGGTTCTAATTTGTATCATATGTTGAGTATTTGTGATCAGTGCAATTTTGATTGGTGATCATCTGAATTATGATTAGTGGGACATTATATTTTATGAGTCCATAGAAGTATATACTTCTTTACTCACTTGCTTTTTGTATTCTACAGTGCTAAAGTAGCTTTAAATCAGGACAAAATTGGACTAGGCGCTTATGAAAGAAGAGGATCTGTCAATAAGACTAGCAGTAGTTCTGTCCAAGGGAAGAAGCGTCGATATAAAGCATTTGCCTGCAAGACAGACGACGATGATGATGCTACGAATGATTCTCATAATGAAGACACGTTGCATAGGAACACAACCACTGAAGATAAATCCCCCGCTGAAGTACCACCGGACAAGAACAGGAAAATTGATAAAACAGCTGAAAAGACCATAGAGAAGCAGATTGGGAAGAACGGGAGGACTGAGAAGGAAAGCAATGAAGAGGTCCCCCTGAAGAGAATGTTGATGATAAGGAAAAGACTGATAAGGCAATTCAAAGATCAATAGAAAAAGAAGCTCCCCCTAATAAACCCATTAAGAAACGTTCCAAGAAGACTGACAAGTCAACTCAAAAGACGACAAAGAAGAAGGTGGGCTGAAAAGAAAAGTAGTGAAGAGGCCCCCTCTGAGAAGATTGTTGATGACAAGGAAAAGACCGATAAATCACCTAAAAGAGCAATGGGAAAAGAAGCTCTCAGTGCGAAACCCGTCGAGAAACGTTCCAAGAAGACAAAGGCTGGGAAAGAAAAATGTGAGGAGGCTATAAATAAGAAGGCAAAGAGGGGTGATTCTTCTCAGCAAGCAACGGAGGGTGGTGAATCTCTACAAAAGACTGATGCGAAAGAGATGGAAGAAGACAATTCGGTGGGGAAAGTGGAGGAGAAGAATGAGGGCAGCAAGAAGAATGCTGCTGACAGACCACAAGATGGGGCAATTTTTCCTCAGGCTCCAAGTACACATCCAGAGATTCAGACATCTTCTAACAAACCACAACAAGAAGAGAAAACTTTAGAAAAAAAAAACCCCAGAAAAATCCAAGAAGAAGCAAAGAGGGGAGAAGCAAGGAGACACAAAAAAGGAGAAGCCAAAGAAGAAGGCATTCCCCATGAGAAGATTGCAGAGGGTGCAAAACTTATCAAAGCCTCTGATGCCGCAAGGGCACATTTATGAGGTAGAGCTTTCTTCTGATACTTCAGATGATAAAGAAAGCAATGCAAGGGAGGTTAAAAGTAATGATGAAAGCTCTGGTAGATCTTCTGAGAAGCCGCAAGAGGAAAAGGAACCTTCTAACAAATCTCCCACCAAACTCCAGCACAAAGAAAGACAGGAAAAGCAAGAAGAAACAATGAAGCATGAGCCGAAGAAGAAACCAGTTGTCGCAAGGCAATCGCAAAGGGTGCAAGGCTTACCGAAGCCTGCAGTATAATAGCCCGACATATCTGACGTCTACATTCCAGAGACTTCTGATGCGAAAGAAAACATAATGACCCGTGAACATGAAGACGACGATGATAATGCACACAAAAAAGTGGCGGAAGAAAAGAAGCACATTCAAGAAGCTCCAAAGGTTGTTCCAAAGACGAAAAAGCCTGCATTAAAATCTGAAGGGAAACAACCCATCGAGCAAAAGGATGCTCAATTGAGTACTGGTGATGCTTTGCTAGAGGAGAAAACAAGCAGCTCAGGGCAGGATGTTCAGATGGCCCCATAACAGTAGCCTCTAAAATATGAGAAGGGTGGCAATGAAAAGAGAATGTACCAAAAGGCATTCATCACGAGGATGAGTATACATTCATTCTCATTAATGGTGGCACAGCTGAATGAAACTCAAACCGGAGTTGTCAGATCAATGGGATTTGCTTCATTCTTGAAGGTTGACCTGATGCAAATCCCAAGGAAGTTTTCAAAATGGCTTGTAGACAGCGTTGATCCCTACTCTGCCGCCTTCGTGCTTCCGGATGGGCAAAGGCTTACTTTCACAGCATTTGATGCTTATGTGACCCTGGGTGTGCCTATTGGTGGAAGGAAAATCACTAGAGAACAGCAGGTCTTCAACGAATTAAGAATATGATGAGGTGCATGCTGCCTAGGTCAAGGAAATGAAAATTGAGCACACTACCCCGAAACTGACCCGCGTGTCGGAGTTCATTCTGGCCAAAAAAGAGGACGGCAAGAGCTTCAAGAGGAACTTCATCATATACTTGGTGAAATTGCTTTTTCAATGGGCCTAGGAACCGCTACTGTAGCAAGTTCATCCTCAAATACGTCAAGGATATGAATCAAATTGCAGCCCTAGACTAGTGCAAGTTTGTAGTGCAGAAGCTCATCACCGGTGTGAAGCATTACGAGGAGAGGAAGTCTGCAAAAGGATTGCACTTCGACGGTCCGCTTTTCTTCTTGATGGTCAATTCTACTACACAACAACCTAGCCCTTTCATAAAATTGGTGAACAATATGACAAAACACAGTGATCATTTAAAAAAGCAATGCCAGATTGTGTTACTGATCAACAATTAACCTAACAGTGACCAACAACTTATTGATTAGTGATCAACTGTTCATATGTGTGTACATTACCAAAATGCATGTACTAATAGAATTTATTTATTTTTTTGCTCTTTCTATATTTGCAGATGTTGTACTTAGACAGGGTTGTTTTCATTGAGAGAATAGTGCAAAGAGAATTTCCAATGATGTCTACTTGATCTAATGATGACATCAAGAAAAGGATAGAAGCTACGTACAGGAGCAAAGGTTTTGGGAGGGGTGTTGTTGAACCTTCGCTTGATGCTGCTCAACAAATAGAGGCTGAGCAGCAATCTCCTCAAGACAACAGGGTGACTGAAATTGAGGTAGTAAAGAATGCATTCTCGTCTTTTTCTGGTGATCATTACATGTGTCATTAGGCATATTTTGATTTAATGTAGTGATGGTTTGCATTGCTTATTTCAATATTACTCACTAACACTTCCAATACAGTCCTTCTGTGCATGGTGATTAATAGATGTATTGCTGGTGATCTTTAGTAGTAATATCAGTGATCAAAAGTTGTGGAATTAGTTATCAGTACAAATCATATTAGTATGCAGTTCAAGTCGATCTCTCCTTTTTTTTCAAAGTGTATGTGTTAAAAATAGCATTGTGATCAATAGTAATGTTCTTAGTAATCAAAGTGTATGTGTTTTTGTAAGCAAAATAAGTCCTATTGGTGATCAATAGATATGTTATTTCTTATTGCTACGTATGTGATGAGTGATTAATGGAGATCTATGTCAATGATCACCTAACTTAACTTTTCATGTCTGCCTTTGTCTGGATTATCTTAAAAGTGTTGAGCACTCATGTTTTTGGTGATGATTATACATATAATTAGTGATCACTTCAATTGCTGCTTACTTATTTGATATTTTGATTCGCATTCATGTGAATGACAATCTCAAATAAGTAAACACCAATTTCGGTAATCACTTATATTACTTATATTAGTTTTCTCTTCATCAGTTTCCAATTTCACGATTGTGTTAGTACGTGATCAATAGTCATGTTATTAATGATCAACTAACATATCTATATGTATATATATTTTTCTTTTTGCTGTTTTTTTTTTTTTCTTTGGAAAATTTAGAAGGATGTAGGCAAGACAGTTTTCACTAATAAGGAGTTGGCTTCTACTTATAAAAATTTTATCAGCATCATGGATTCTATGTTAAGCAAGTACAGGCATAATGAAGGGCTTGACAGCATACGAGATGAAGCGAGAGCGATGTTCACGTCGTTCTGTGATGCTACTGTTGCACATGAACAATCCCAGCAAGAGACTAGTGTGGACGGAGTGCTTACGATAAGCGAACGCCAAAATGCTACAATGAAGAAGGCTGCTGCAGAGCTTCACACTGCTTGTATTTTAAGGGATAGTCATTAATAACAATAGACAAGTTACACTGATGATAATGTATGAGTTAAAAATGTGCAGAATATCTGGTGTTGGTGACGAGTAATATTCCTGCAAATAGATGTATTTTCTAGTGATCTTTATAAGTAATATTAGTGATCAAAAGTTGTGGAATTAGTGATCAGTACAACTCAGATTAGTATGTAGTTTAACTTAATCTCTCCTTTTTTCCCTCCATCGATTAGAGTTTAGTTTTTGTGTGGAACAGTCATATTATTACTTATCTAAAAGCATAAAATTTAGTTCAGCCAGTGCTTATAATTCTATGCATATAAATTCGGCGATCAATAAGAATGTTGTTAATTATCAATAAGAATCTAGTGATCACCAAGTAAACAATTGATATGTGTGCTCACTAATATTGTATCTACTGATCACTAATCTTATATCTGTTGATCAATAGATATGTATTTTATATTGATCACCATATTGGAAGGGATTAGATCCTAAGATACTTCTAAAAAAATCATTGAACACTAAGTAAGTTGATCACTGATCTAGAACTAACGGATCACAAAACACATATCTACTGATCACCAAAAAAAACAAGGAGACAGTTCTATGCTGTTAGGAAAGAGTAACATCTGTGATCGCTAATGTTATGCCTATTGATAACCAACAACATGCCTATTAACCACTGAAATTACATGTATAGAATTATAAGCACTGATTGAACCAGTAAACAATATTATAAAAGGAGATAATTCTATGTTGTTGGGAAGGAGTAACAATAGTGATCACTAATTTTATGCCTATTGATCACTAACACCACGCCTATTGATCACCCAAATTACAAGTATATAATTATAAGCTTTGGCTGAACTGGTAAACAATATTAAAATTAGTGGTCACTCATTTTATGCTTCTGGATCACTAATACCTTTAGCCTAAATATATGTGTGTTACACAAAGGAGAATGCAAAACAACTTAGAAAGGGGCTCATGTCCTTAGGAAAAGGAGGAAAGTTCTCATTAAAATTGCGAATAAGTACATGACCATACTACAAAAAGAAGCAAGATACAAAAGAGCCATATGCCTATTCCTCATCACTCGAAGTGGAAGGGGCATCGCTCAGCTTCGAGTCCTCTTCAAGGTCGCCCGCCGGTGCAGGTTTGGCGATCAGGTCGACGAGACGAGGAATTTAAGCTCTCCGAAGTCTTTCCTCGATTCCCCACAACTAGGACTTAATAACAGCCCAGTTCAAACCTCACAGGACCGAAATAATGGCATCGACCATGGCCCTACTCGAGAGTCCCAGCTCTGTAGCAGCATTGAGCACCATGGCATAAAAAATGGCATGCGTCATCTCGAGAATGCAGGAGTTGTCAGCGTACTCTGCTGCCATGTGAAGGTCGAAGTTAGGGTAAAGACTATGGTGTTCTCAGGAAGCAGACTAGGTCGGAGAGAAGAGAATTCCCTTAAAGACCAAAGGAAGTTTTCCCTAACATACTCCGTCGCCTGCTCGGTACTGATGACATTGGGAAACAGGATGGGCTCTCTCTCTCTCTCTCTCTCTCTCTCTCTCTTCCTCTCTCTACCACCCTCATTCTCTCTCTCGCTACAAAAGTTGAGACGATTAGTTAAGCGGTGCTCCCTGAAGGATTTTACCCCACCTTTATAAACGGAGGTGGGCATGCCAAAGGGCATCACCTCACGAAGAGGTAGCAAAATGAGTGAGCGTTCACTTTCTTCTTCTTTTTTTCATTTTGTTAGGATCTAATCCCTTACAACGTAAAGCAACAAGTGGTCATCAGATCGTTACTGTCGATGGCAGTAACCCTAGTGATTTTTCGGCTATAAAGGGTCATTCAATTTTGATAATGTTTACTGTTGAGTCTGTACATAAGCATAAATTTTAGTTTTGTGTGGAATAGACATATTATTACCTATTTATAAGCATAAATTTTAGTTTTTCTGTGGAACTGAATCTCTCCTTTTTTCCTTCAACAAGTTTAAATTTTCTAAGCAACAGACATATTGCTAGTTATCTATAAGTATAAAATTGGTCTTAAAATTTTATAATATTGTTTACTGGTTCACCCAGTGCTTATAATTCCATTCATGTAAATTCAGTGATCAACAAGAATGTTTTTAGCGATCAATAAGCATCAAATTAGTGATCACTAATAATAATATCTAGTGATCAATAAGTAAAAGATAAGTGATCACTAGGAATAATAGTAGTGACCACTAACACATCACTCACTGATCATTCTGAGACATCCACTTGGTGATCACCACATGTATCTTTGGTGATGAAATAGAATAATGTCAATGATTAATTCATGTTGTCATCATAAACTGGTAGAACTTCATAGAAATGGGTTGCTTCCAGCAGGTTGATCAGCAGTGCACAGTGTAGTGATCAAATACAGTAATAATGGTGATCAAAGCATACCTCGCTAATGATCAAATTTCCAATCAACTATACCTATGATTCAAGCTATATACAATGCATTTTCGTTGTAGTGAATATTTTCAGCTTTTAGTCCTGCATGAAACAAGAGGAAAAAAAAACAACCCTAACTGAATTTTTTCAAAAACCATTATGAATATTTTCTTTATTATATGGTAGGTAACCACCCAACTCTATTTACATAGCTGCCCAAATAACGCGAAAATAAATAAAGAAAATAAAACATGGGAATTTAAAAAGAGAGCACATAATGATTGTTTAAAACTTTTCTAAGAGACTCTTCAGTTTCTTAGCCCCCTGTCTTGTTGTGATATTCTCTCCCTCTCTCTCACTATCTCTATCTGTCTCGTACTATCTCTATTTCTCTCCCAAGAGACTCTCTCTCACACTTTGAATTTGAAAATCAAACCAGCATCCTTGAAATCCTTCACCTTCTCAAGATCATTTTTGCATTTCGAAAGTGAAAGTCTTGACTTTTTCTATGTGCCATTCCTATGTCTGTTGATTTTTAGCACATTCAGTTTGTTTTTTTATGCATTTTTCTTCGATTTTTACATGATCTTTGGTTAATTTGTGCATTTACATTCGAAATATGCTCTCACACTCACTAGTAAAACTTGAACTCTGCTTTTGAACTTACAAAGGTGTGGTTTAATTCATAGAAATGTACTTAGCATGGCGTTGATCTTTTACTTACGAACCTTCTTTTTTCAGCGTTTAATTTATTATTCTGATAATATTGTACAATTGCATAAAGTTTATTGATATAGAGTTTTTTCGAAGGAGTTATTTTTGTCAAATCTTCCGGTTTAACATGCATTTGCCTTTTGTCTAGGGTTTTGCACTGAGAAACCATGACCACAGAAAAAGTTCAAGAAACAAGCAATGGAAATGGAGAGCAATCACCTTCAAAGAGGTAAAAAATGCAATTCAAACGTTAAGTGAGTATTTGTAGATTACATGCATAATTTCTAATCAATCATTGCATATTTAGTTATCATTAGGTACAACATTTGTGATCAATTTGCATATGTGTTTCACTATTGATGAATCTCGGCACGTTGCTTAACAAAAATTCGATGTCTTAGACACTTCAAATGTTTCTTGTAAAAAAATGTGGAAAAACTGTCCAATAACTATTTTTCATACTGTCTATGTAGTTTGTGATTGTTAAAAATGTAATTAATGATCGTTAGATATCATTTTAGTGATCCTTTTGGATATATGTTTATCCCATGAGGATTTTCTAGGAGAAGTTTTTATACCAAATGATTTTCCTAAACTGATTAACTATTTTCTTGAAAAATGTATTTTCCAAAACCTTGGGTGAATTTTATTTCATATTACATGTTCAGTTTTGCGAGCAATACCTTGTTGGTGATCAATAAAGGTATGATTAGTGATCATTAGTGTTGTCATTAGTGATCAGCAGTGTTCTTGTTGGTAATCAGTAGTGTTCTTGTTGGTGATCAGTATAGTGTTGATTGATGATCAATAGTGTTCTTGTTGGTGATCAGTATGGTGTTGATTGGTGATCAATAGTATTCTTGTTGGTGATCAGTAGTGTTCTTGTTGGTGATCAGTATAGTTATAATTGGTGATCAATAGTTATCATTGGTGATCTGCTAACAAATGTTAATTGGTGATCAGTAGAGCTATGATTGCAGATCAGTAGTGTTTGTGATCAATAGATGTATGCTTTGTTTGCCATAAATACAAACAAACATAGTACATATAATAAACAACTCCCTTTATCATGAGCTCAGTATTTTTGATGAATGAAGTTGTGATTGCCAGTCATTTAAACTATGATTAGTGATGCATTATATTACATGAGTTC
>JACYFF010002017.1:5663945-5705233 GCA_017589665.1 Selenicereus undatus | reverse complement strand
ATTTGATATTGTGAGTTTAATTAGCACACTATTGAAATAGGAGTAGGTAGGGCTGGCAAAAATTTGTCCGACCCGATTATCCGAATTTGTCCGACCCGGAAAAAACCGGGTACGGTCACCAAATTCATGTCCGAATTTAAAATTCGGACAATCGGTCATGTCCGAATTTAAACCGGGTCGGGTTCGGGTTTGGACATTCGGGTTCGGGTTGTCCGAATTTTTGAACCATTTCGGGTTCGGACAAATTCGGACAACCGGACAACCGGGTTCGGACATCGGACAACTATGTTTATATGTAATTTTAGTCCAAATTCTTTAGAAAATTTTATAAAAATAAATTCGGACAACCGGGTTCGAACATTGAAAAATCGGGTTCGGGTTCGGTCACACAAAATTTCGGTCAAAATCTCCTAAAATCATATTACAAATTCGGACATTCGGACAACCGGGTCCGGGTCCGGGTCTGGTCAAAGTGTCCGATTTGTAATCCGAACAGGGTCCGGGTATGAAGTTTTTGTCCGAATGTCCGATTTGTCCGGACCCGAATTGACCCGGACCCGAATTTTTGCCAGCCCTAGGGAATGGGCATGAGTGGTATTTATTTTTAAGTGTGGGAAAGGGGGGGAATGAGTGGGAAAGAGTTGGAAGGAGTTGAATGAAGTAGGTAAATTGATGTAAGTTACGTATTTTATTTTTTTAATGTAATCTTTTATTTATGATAGTAATTACCAATGAAAAAAAAAATTTAGACTGAAAAAAATATTTTTCTGTGTTGACTCAGGTACAAAATATTGTTTCTTGACTGTTGTTACCCCAAAAAAGTTGTAATTTTCGTTATTCGTAAAATAAATTATGGATATATTTTTTTTCATATATTAACCAAATACGAACAACGGAAAAAAAAGGCATATGTTTAGGCCTTGTTCTTTGTTGGTAAATCCAAATTTAACAACCTCAATCCACTTCAACTCACACCAACCCACTTCATGAACATCAATAAAAAAATATCAACTTCAACCAACTTCAACCTATTTTTCACTATTTTAACCAACTTCTACCCATTATACAAAAAAAAAAAAAATCGACCAATTTCAACCCCCTTCAACCTACTTCAACACACTTCAACAAAAAAATACACATTCAACCCACTTAAACCAACTTTAACCCATTTTAGCTCACTTCAACCAACATCAACCCGTTTTTCACTATTTTAACCAACTTCTATCCATCATACAAAAAAAAAAAATTTAACCAATTTCAACACACTTCAACTCACTTCAACCTACTTCAACCCACTTCAATCTACTTCAACAAAAAAATACTCACTTCAACCTATTTTAACTTCTTTCAACTCATTTCAACAAAAAAATATTCACTTCAACCAACTTCAACCCAATTCAACCCACTTCAACCAACTTAAACTCATTTCTTACTATTTTAACCAACTTCTACCTATCATATAAAAAAATTCAATAAAAAAAATTCACTATTTTAACCAACTTCAACATACTTCAACTCACTTCAACAAAAGAATACCCACTTCAACCTACTTCAATAAAAAAAAAATACACACTTTAACCTACTTTAACCTATTTCTACCAGTCTCAACCAACTTCACCCATTTACCAGTCCATATTTCCCAACGAAAAGAACAGGTCGTCAGCACACGAAAAACAATCGTCTGCAATTTGTGAAGAACTTCCAATATTTTGTTACTAACGCACACAGAAAAAATATCCGGTCAGAATACATGTATAATACATTTGCACTTACTGTCATAAATTACAACCAATGCCAAAAAAAATTTACACATTCCTTTATTATGCTTAAAAAAATTCTGCAAATTTACCCCCAAATTACGCTGAACGAAAAATAAATCTGTCACACATACAACAATAATCATCCACGCTTTGATGACCTATCAAATATTTCGTAACCAATGAAAAAAAAAATTTAAACATATCTTCCATATAAAGAATCAAACCCAAAATATCTATCAGTCATAAAAAAACTAACATTTGCTTAACAAAGCAAAAAAAATTTAATTGTTCAATATATATAACAAAATTTCCATCATCTACAATTTTCGGCACGACTAACAAATATTTCCATAACATCTGAAAAATAAATAAAAGTTTTCATAATTATTATCAGATTATTCATAGACACAATTACATAAATTATAAAAGTTTTCAAAATATGAAAAATAATAGTTATATGTAGAAGTGGGAATAAGTGGGTGAAAGTGGGGTGAGAGTGGGAAGGAGTGGTATTTTTTTTTAAGTGTGGGAAGATGTGGGAAAGGAGGGGAAGAAGTGCGTGAGAGTGGGAATGAGTTGGTTAGGTCCATTAAACTATGAAAAGAACAAGGCCTAAGTTTAAAAGAGAATGTCCAAATCAACTTTTTCACCTTATAACCCTTGAGCAAGAAGAGGGATCCAAAATGTCATTTAAGTCAGCTCCTTCGAGCTCAATTGATGAGATATGAAGGAATGTGACCCAAGAGGAGTTAGAAGCCTCTTATTTAGGCAGGTATTACGAGTTAGTAAACCCTTAGTTGCACCAATTGATAGTCAATCTTTAAGTGCGATGGTGGAATGGAGTGGACTTTTTAGCAACAATTTGAGCCAGCATGCATGTGTTAGATCTCCCGATATTTGTTTTATCCAAAAATTTAATTGATTGTGTCTTTTGTGATCTCCAGAGCTAGTACTAAGATGTTTTCAGCTTCATGTCTACCTTTTTCAGGATGATACTCACGCCCATACTCTTCAAGATGATACTCCTCTACACTCAAAAACATCTAGTGAGGCCAACAGCATGTGATAATTTTCATGAATAGTAGTCTAAATTTTAGTGACATGTATGCTTCTAAAATGGTGTAATTGTTACTGCTTCAGATTTTGTGCAAGTGGTTTATTTATGAGAAAAACATGCATGGACATCAATCATAATTTTAATGCCTCAACTGAAATTGGTAATCATAACAAATTGCAATCACAAGTGATATTCCCAAACCTCTTAGATCTTGTTTGCCTCCCAAGTAGCGTTTTGTGATCTAGGAAGAATAGATAGTTCTTCTAATACTGGCGTTATGAATTAGACGTGGTACCTAATTCGCTATGAAAAAAAAGAGGAAATAAAATCTCATTTATTCTTGGTCTTGGTCTCTGTCATGAAGATTGTGCTTATTTTAATTACATCCTTTCTTGGGTAGTCTTATTTTTGTACTCCCTTTTTTTTGGATTGGAAAAGGGGGAGGGGGGCTCCCCTTTTTGCACCCTATTAGTGGGGAAATCCTCATATGTGGTCTAATAACTATTCTCTTTTTGTAGAAAAATGAGTTTCACTTTTAACACAAATAAATGCTGGTGAAGCTCTTTATCATAAGGCATGAAATTTGGAAATCTTCACTAAAATAGATAAGGAATTGTTGGATTATGATCCAACCATATTGAAAAAAAGGAAAATATTGAATTTGACAAGTCAAGTTAGCTTGGAATAAAACGGAGGGTCTTGATTTATTGATTGGGAAAGAATGTGATGTCTATCATACGTCTCGGAATGTGCACTTTCACTTGCCACTTATATATATTTTTCTAGTGTGTATTTGTCATACACATAATTTTTAATATGTGGCGTTAGCGTGGCTTGTGGGAGCATGCATTATTATGAGTATAATATAGGCTTTTGGGAAAGAAGGATTGTCCTGAGTTTGTGGTTCTATCACAAGTCCAAATTAGGCAAGTTAATGCCTTGTTGTTCAGGATTTATAACACTATATATTGAGGCCTCTTGTGCCTTGGTCATCTATCACAACAAGGTGAATTATAAGCACTAAATCACACGAAATTATGATAGCTTAAGTGTCTGTGAGAGGGCATGGCAGAAGGTGTGCAACAGGATGGTGATTGCAACAATTTGGGTGGTTGTCTTGGTGGTGGTAGAATCAATTAGTGGTCGAGCCTAGAGGTAATTTTTGTATTGTTCCTAAATTGTTGTGGGTCTTGAATTGGGAAAAATAATTTGAGATAGTTACTTGTTGTACTGTGTACTATTCTTATATGAAATTCTCCTGTCGATTTGCACAGTGATTTTTCCCTCTACACTAGAGGATTTTTCATGTTAAATTTGGTGCCTCATTTTGTTATTTTTTATATTTAATTCTGCATATTATTGGCTTGTGTGTGCTATATAATTTCTGGGTTTTAACTAATGATCCCTGTGAGTAGTCTTAGTCCCATCAAGTGGTATCAGACCTTGGGATTGCATCACTAATTGTGAGAACTATGGAGAGTTTAACTAGTAGCTCAGTGATTAAATTGGTTGCTTGTAATTATTTGATTTGGAAGCCAATGGTGGTGGATTTACTTTATTGGAAGGACTTGTATGACCCCATTGAGTTAAAAGGTAAGAAACCTGAAAAGATAGGGGTTGAAGAGTAGAAAAAATTAAATACGAAGGATGTTGGCACAATTAGACAATGGGTGGATATAAGTGTTTTTAACCACGCAACCAACAAGACCGATGCCCATAACTTGGGGACTAAGTTAGAAGGTTTGTACCAAAACAAGACTACTCAAAACAAAGCTTTCTTGATTAAGATACTTGTTAACCTGAAATTGAAAAGAGGACATACTATTGCTGAGCACTTGGATGATTTTTACGATATTGTTAATCAGTTGTCTACTTTAGAACTTGGTTTGGCCGAAGAGTTACATGCGTTATTTCTTTTGAGTTCTTTGCCAGACAATTGGGAAACCCTCATGGTTACTATTAGTAGCTCAGCTCTACGTGGCAGGTTGTCTTTGAGTACAATCAAGGATTGTTGTTCAACAAAGAATCCTGCAGAAAGGAGATGGGTGTTGATATCAATCAGGCTTTTGTCATTAAAGAGAGAGGTCGAAGTAAGAGAAGAGAACTGAAAGAAAAAGGAAAAGGTAATAACATATCCCAAAGTTAGAGGAGAGCTACATGCTGGAAGTGTGAAAAACCAAGACATATCAAGAAGTACTGCAACTCACAGAAACAGGGACAAAGGGATGACAAGAATCAGAAGAAGGTTGATGAGAAAAATAATGCAGCAGTTGTGTCATTTGAGTGTTTAGATAATGATGTTGTCGCACTTATTTGTGCAACTGGAGAGTGCAACCCTATTATTGATTCTGATACTGAGTGGGTTGTTAGCTGCTTCATATCACTGCGTTCCCAAGCAAGAGTATTTTAGCTTATATAGGGCTACAAATTTTGGCAATGTTAAGATGGGGTAATAATAATGTTGTTGATATTGTTGGGATATGTGATATATATATTTAGACCAATGTTGGTGGCACAGTTATTCTAAAGAATGTGAGACATATTCCAGACTTGTGTCTAAATGTGATCTCAAGGAGTGCTCTCGACAAGGAAGGCTACAAACATCTACTTGGTGAGGGTACCTGGAAGCTCACCAAGGGTTCTTTACTTGTGGCTAGAGGCGAGCTTTGTTGTACGCTTTACAATACACACGTAAAAGTGCTTGGCAGGTAGATTAATACTGTTGAGGATGATGCTTTATCAAATCTCCGGTTAGTGCACATAAGTGAGAAAGGGTTGAAGATTCTACCCAAGGAATCCCTTATTTCATTGTCTGAAGGTAAAACTCTCAACCGTTGTGATTATTGTTTATTTGGTAAGCATCATAGAGTTTCTTTTCCCAAGCACCTAAAGAGGAAAGAAAACAAGTTAGAATTGATACATTTCTTATGTGTGTGGCACTGTTGAGCACGGTGGTAGATATTTTATCATCTTTATAGATGATGCTTCACATAAGACTTGGGTGTACATGTTGAAAGCAAAAAGTCAGTATTCCAAAAGTTTTAGCACTTTCATGCATGTATGGGATGGAGACAGGCACGCCATTGAAGGCTCTCCAAATATATAATGAAAGGTAGTACACCTCTGATGAATTTGAGGAGTATTGTATGAAGCATGTCATTCGCTATGAGAAGACAGAACTTGGTCCTCCCTAGCACAATGGAGTTGTAGAAAGGATGCATAGAACCATTGTGAAGAAAGTGAGATTGATACCTGAAGTGTCCAAATTGCCAAAGACATTTTGGGTTGAAGTTGTTCATACGATAGTTTATATCATCAATAGAGCTCCATCAGTTCCTTTGCTGTTTGACATTCCAGAACGAGTCTGGACTAGAAAGAATGCTTCTTACGATCATTTGAATGTTTTTGGGTGCAAGGCCTTCAAGCATGTGCCAAAGGAATAGAGATAGAAACTTGATAGCAAAGTCGATCCTTATGTGTTTGTGGGCTATTATAGTGATAAGGAGTTTGTCTACATATTATGTGATCCAGATAAGAGGAAATGGTAAGAAGCAAAGATGTTGTCTTCCCTGAGTACGAGACCATAACTGATATTGATCGCCCTAGGAAGACTAATCAGTATCCTACTAGCGTTGGATGATGTGACATTAGTATCTATCTCATTTAGAGGTACCACATATGGGGGAGCTATGGTAGAGATAGAACCTAGGAGTGCTATAGAGCTAGCTTTATATCATACTCTTGCTGCTAATGGTCTTGATAAGGAGAGCAATCACCTAGAGTTGCTAAAGTTCCTCCAGTAAGAAGGAGTTCAACATATCGCCAGCTGTCCACCAGGTACCCCAGTTCTAAGTATATTCTTCTAAATGATAAGGATAAACCAAAGTGCTTCGAAGAGGTGCAGTCTCACAAGGACAATCAGTGAGGAAGAGATGAATTCTTTGAAAAAGAATGACACTTATGACTTAGTGGAACTTCCAAATGGTAGATAGGCACTCAGAAACAAGTGGTTGTTTAAGTTGAAGAAATTTGACAACCAGATTGTGAAATATAATGCTCGCTTACTGGTAAAAGGATGCGCTTAGAAAAGTTAATGGAGTATGATTAAAGTTAATGATCAGTGTTAATGCAACCTAAAAAGGATAAGTGAAGCTTGATTCATGCCTAAATGGATTGTGAACAACATATATTTTGCAACTCAATCTAAGTGAAAGTACAATCAAAGGCTAGTTGAGATTTCGCAAATAAATAACACCTCGATTTGGCCTCAAAAATGTGTACACAACATTGACAACAAGCGTACTTATAAATTAGACATTTGTAAAGTGACTCATCTTGCCAGCAAGTTATAAATTTATCAAGGCTAGAAATCGAAATGTTAACAATAACTATAGTAGTAGTAGCAGCAATAGTAGTAGTAGTAGTAGTAGTAGTACAAAGGAGGGGACATAATATAACAAATTTCACGAATCAATGGTAAATGGAAACATGAAGATTTAATTCTTGTTTAGGTAAACTAGAAGTGAGACCTTGGTAAATAAGAATATACCAAGTAAGGTTATGGATTATCTACAAAATTTGTAATAATAAAAGCTATTTATGCTTTACTAATAACGGAAAGCCTATTTGGACTAGAAGCGATGCCACTTTCATCGTTATCTAGCCCAAAACAAAATTTCTATAAACGGGAGAGAGCTTTTAAAAGATCCAGGTACGTTTACTACATGTAACTTTTTAAACTTCACATATTTTTATAAATATAAATGTTGATCAAATAGTAACGGTCACATTGTGGCTCCATAATCTCATATTAATATAGCGGTTACAAGGTGATTAATTCCGTATTAATCAGCCGTGTTAATCCTCTGTTTCAGTTACGAGCTATGTGCTATTATATAAGGAGTATAAACAGATCAGGAAGGGGGGTTGGTTGCGAAGCTAACATCCTAGATCAATATACTTTTTGCCTTGTCCCTCACACTAAAATCTAACCATCATAGAGATTTGGGTTTGGGGTGTGAACCTTCACTGGCGACTCTAGTAGCCACCATATTCGTGGGCAGCATTCAACAGGTGAGATCCGGGCAATGCTTCCGCAATAAGATAAGTCCTTATTTTTCCTACAGTGGTTTCAGAGCCTAACTGTTATGATTCTAGCCCCGAAAATAAAAATTATGATCATGAATATATTATATGATTCTAGATAATATGCTTGTCTGCTATGTTATGTTTATCTGTGAAAATGCAATGAATCTTAATCTGTAAGCATGAAAAGCCTCGATTAAAAATGCTCAAGACTATACATTTCTCTGTGAAATGATTAAAATAGAAAACATGTTGTTTCTATTCTATATTCATGATCATCTGATGAAATTCATGTTTTGAATATGCTAATTACTTTCAAGATATATAATATGCTAGCCAGAACCGAATTAAACATTGTTCTAAAATGTTTGACGAATTTCATGCTAAGCAAACCAAGTTCATTAACATTGATACAACATGTTGTTTGTATGAAATCAAGGAGCCTGATTTTATGTTGATGTATGCAAACCCAAGACCCCCTCCATGATCCTATTTTTCCCATATTTGACAAAAAAAAAATTCTCCCTAAGGCTCTCTACCTTGACTTGACTAGGGCTGGCAAAAATTCGGGTCTGGGTCAATTCGGGTCCAGACAAATCGGACATTCGGACAAAAACTTCATACCCGGACCCTGTTCGGATTACAAATCGGACACTTTGACCAGACCCAGACCCGGACCCGGTTGTCCGAATGTCCGGACCCGATTGTCCGAATGTCCGAATTTGTAATATGATTTTAGGAGATTCTGACCGAAATTTTGTGTGACCGAACCAGAACCCGATTTTTCAATGTCCGAACCCGGTTGTCCGAATTTATTTTTATAAAATTTTCTAAAGAATTTGGACTAAAATTACATATAAACATAGTTGTCCGATGTCCGAACCCGATTGTCCGATTGTCCGAATTTGTCCGAACCCGAAATGGTTCAAAAATCCGGACAACCCGAACCCGAATGTCCAAACCCAAACCCGACCCGGTTTAAATTCGGACATGACCGATTGTCCGAATTTTAAATTCGGACATAAATTTGGTGACCGTACCCGGTTTTTTCCGGGTCTGACAAATTCGGGTAATCGGGTCGGACAAATTTTTGCTAGCCCTAGACTTGACAATGCCTAGACCCAAAAAAAAAAGGTATGAAGACCTTACCTGAACCCATCAGAACCGCGAGAGGGGTGGCGCGTGAGTGTCATGCGCCACCGACGAAAACAACCTTGGTCGTTTTTCTTCCTCCGAAGCCCTTAGTACTCACCAATCTATCACACCCGGCACAAACCACCCAAAATCACCCCATGTAGGCCGCGGGTGTATGTCACGCGCCGCCACAAGAAGGGCGCGTGAGGAAAGTGGACGGTCATTGGCGCTTCGTTGGCGGCCGATCTACGCTTTGGTGGTGGTGATTTTGTCGTTTGGTGAGAAGACAAAGCCCGTGGGGCCATGAAAGTCGGCGAAAGAGGGCGGTTTCCTCATCTGGATTTTTGGCGGAGGGATAGTAAGACCAGCCTACTTCCGGTGGCAGCCATGGATGCCAAAACTCAGAAAAGGAATGAGCCTAGTTCTCGACAAGAAGAGGCGAGAAAGTGGAAGCAGAAAGGTGCTTTCGAAGGCCAGAGAAACGCCTTCTGGGTGGAGGCCATCTCGGCCGAGATGAAGAAAAAGGAGATACCGTCGGGCCATGGTCGAGAGAGGGTGAGGAGGTTGAGTGAAGGCAGAGGATAAGAGAGAGCTCAGTAGAAAATGGAAGCATTGATGAGTGCCTTTAAACTTCAACACTCAAGGAAAACTAGAAGGGTGTATTCAAGGGTTAGCAAGCAAGAAAATGGAGGCACAGAGCCTTATAAGGTCTGGAAAAGAGAACCAGAAGATGGTTCAAGAATTAGAAGTGAGAGAAAAGAGGCCGATTAAATGAACTAACCACAACCCCACATTGTTTTGCTAAATTATAAAGGGGTGTCTCGGGTAGGGTTTGTGTAAATTTGATACATTCTTGAGCTAGATTATTTTTTTTAATGCATGAAATTATTACGATAACATTAATATGTTTAATGTTTAAATATTTAATTATTACATGCTTAAGACATAAATTTGTTTTATATGTTAAATAATTGATTGTTATGTTAAATTATTCATTATTATGTTATATAATTTCTCATCGAGATTATATGAATTAGTTTCCTATAAACATGAGTTTTCATATATAATCTATATGTAAATTAGTTTTACATATATTGTAATAAATATCTATGTGATATTTAGACTAATTTTAATCCCCTTTGGTATGTAAATGCATATGTTTCATATGTTATGACATATATTATATATGTTTTATATAATGTTCCATGAAAATGTTTCATGATCCAATAATTTTATGCAAATATGCACATGAGCAATTTAGAATTAGTTAATTGTTCTCTCATTGCTCCTGTGTATAACGAAGATTTGTATAAATAAGTTTCATGCCATTTGTATATATAGGGTATTAGAACATTTTATGGATTTATTTCATGAAATTTAAATTTACAATATTATATAAATATGTTTTATACAATTTGTGAATATTACTTGAAATTCGTTTTCGTTCAAATTTTATTATTATATGGATTTGTTCTATATAATAAATTGCGATTAATATTTGGATATATTTCATGTTACAAATTTGTTACATTCGATTACGTGAATATGTTTCCTGTCAATCACCAAATTATAGGGTTATACAAATGTGTTTTTGTATATATACAAACTGCATTAGTTGTAGTAAATTATTGATTGATGCAACGTTTTTCCTTGTCTAAATAAATAAATATGAATTCGCTTCATATTTCCTACTTTTATGTAATATAGCAACATTTTATGAATTCGTTTCATAAAATCTAACTCGTAAAATTATGATAGTGTTTTATAATTTACGAATGACATTTGAATAAGTTTCATGTTATCTATAATTATATAAATTTGTTTTATATAATGTTATTTGGGCTTCAATTAAATTCTTTTGTAACATGTCATTATTCGAATATGTTTCGCAATTTAGATTCATTTTATTATATATAAATGTGTTTTATATAATAATCTGAATTCATGGTTAATATGTAATTGATAGAGTTTTAAAATGACATATTAGTTGTTACATAAATTCGTTTTATGTAATGTGATAGCTGCATGTAAATTTGTTTTACATAATTAAGCTGAATATCTATGTGATAGTTCTAACTTGTTAATAAGTTCAACCAAAATGCTTTCCATAAATTTTGTTTTATGGAATAAAGTAATAATTAAATTATAGAAATTTCTATCTCATGTTTGTATGTGATGATTATGAGCTTAGTGAAATTTTCAATCATATGACATGAATGATGGAGTTTTTTGATAATTTAATTATTCGAAATATGCCTACTCTCCATCTTGTTAATATATATACTTCTAGATATGACAATTAAAATAATATTGGTAATGTGTTAACCAATGAAAAGCTTGATAGCGCTGACTACGACACATAGTGTTAGAAGATTTAGTTTCTTCTGAGCAAGCGTGAAGTGTTGGAACACTTGACGACTTGGTCTCCTATGATGAGAAAGGTGGAACTACTAGTGAGTAGTAAGGACAAAACTTAGAGGCATACCCATAATGGTTTGAGAAAGGATCGATCAACATGCTATACTATGTAGTATTGCATGAATGATTATCCAATGAGGACATTGAAACTTATCCCGCTGTTTAGTACATGTGGGATAAGTATAGCGTCAGGTTCGTCCTAACACATTTCCCCTTGAAGTTTTGGAGCTAAAGGTGGTATTGCAATAATGACAAAAACACCAAGGGAAATAAAGAGATGCATATAACACGTGTGAGTGCTATGACTGTGGAAACAAGGAACCCTACTCTTGGGATTGTCCTAAGTTGATTAAGGTACCTTCTTTCACAGTTGCTCTTGAATAATGTGTGTGCCCCCAAGCATCAGTTGCTAACTATGATCCTCAATGGATTGTGGGCATGGAAGCATCCAAGCACATGGTTCAGGGGTGTGTTGTTTTTGTGAACTCTCATTGTTACCCGATGAATTCACAAATTTTCGTTTTAGGTCACGACAATGAGGAAGATGTCCTTAAATTAAGAATATATCTTCTTAAACCCAGTGAAGGGACTATGTTGTTTCTTTGCAATGATCTCTTTGCACCTAGGGTGCGATGTTCCTTTGTGTCATTTGTTTCTGATATAAGTTTTTTCTTATTTTTCGTCTATTTTTTTTTATCGTACGTCATGGCAAGATGTTTGGCCATGCTACATTGAAAGTGTTTTCAATGTTATAGACGAAATAGGCGATTTCCATCTTTGCCTCATTATTATTCTGTTTTAGGCATGCTTGACCATGAGGGTCAAGATAAAGTTCACAAACTAGCTAAAGATGGTCTTTTAAGACCAGCTCACTAAGGTTAAGTTTCCTTATGTGAGTTAAGTAAGCACGAAGTCTTTTGGTAAGACTTTGAGGACATCGAGTCCCTTGGAATTCATTCACTCCAAACATTTGCGGGCTCATAACTGTGATTATTTGCGATATAGGTATGTGTACATATCCCCTTGTCGCTATTAAGTCCTTGATATGTTCATTCACTTTATAGTGGTAGTCCAAATGCTTAATTGGGACGAAATCATAGAACGTTTTGAGCCAATTGGGATTGTGAATGTCTATTTTAAGAAATGAATTCCTGCCATGTCGTTTTTTGTTTTTTGTTTTTTTTAGGATGAGTTCCTAAGCATTTGGTGAAATTTAAAAGACCTCAAATTGTATACGTTACAACAAGAACTTCTTCCATGTCTCGGTGAGGGGGAGGATTTGAATTCTCACTAAGTCACCTAGATGGGTACACCTTTCCTTATTTGATAGGAATGGTGAAGGTTTGTCTGTTGAGGAGAATAAGATTCGTTTTTAATCTCCAAATGATGAGGCGAGTCACCTTGAACATACAGTTAGTCTGCATGTTCAAGATCCCATACCTCTTAGAGAAAGGGGGAGGGAGTGATTTTCCATAAATACAGGATCCCTTGCTTTTGAAAGATAGGGGGAGGGATTCCTTATTAAAACAGACAACTGATGAAGGTCCCAGGATCCAAAGGAGTGTGCATGGAAGAATCCCTCGACGATGTTTCCCAATCGAAGAGGAAAATTTTTTATGCACTCCCTTAGGAGTTGAGAGAGTCCACCTCTTGTTTTGAGGCGAATGATTCACCAAATCAAAGAGATGGTATGGATGCTATGAGGGATGAGATGAACTCAATGGCAAGACAAAAGGTTCGAGAACTCATTGATCTTGCACCCTGACGCCATTTTATCAAGATTAAATATTTTTTTTGTAAAATACAACGTCGGATACATGGTTTGATTGATAAGTTCAGGCCCAGATACTCCTAGCACTGGTTATCGAAGCTACTTACGAGTGGAAATAATCAAAACCCATCCCGAGACCCATACATTAAAAGGCCTTGGAATGATTTTGGATTAATTATTTCCAAACCCGTTAATTCTCCAGTTGAGAAGGGTCTAGCCTTGGGTCTTGATCGGTGCCCTAAAACAGATGATGATATAGAGACATTGAACTATACAAGTGTCGTAGGAAGCTTAATGTAGGTTATGTTATGTACACGACCTGACATATGCTTCGCGGTTAGTTTGGTAAATCTTTATCAAGGTAACTAAGGATTTGCTGAGTGATAAGCTGTCAAAAGAGTCAAGCGCTACCTTCATGGTACTGTTGACTCAGTCGTATGCTATCAAGGGGAGACCTCAAGTCGAAAGGATACTTAAAAGTCAGCTGGGATGGTGACCTGGATGAATCTAGGTCAACCTTAGGACATGCCTTCACCGTAGGTGGGAGAGCCATGTCATAGTGCAATAAGAAGTAAAACTGCACAATAATGTCTGCCATGGAGAAAGATTGTGTATCTTGCTACCATAACGCATTGCCATTAGGTATATATATGTAATACCAAGGTGATTGTGTTTTGGCTAAACCTATTGCTAGTGATGTGTTCAAAATTCATTGGTTGAGTTTGGGAATTCATAAGGTTTAGTGCTTGATGTGTCTTGTTATACGATGGACATGTTACTTTTGTAAATGAGGAAAGTGCTCATGATTGTTTTTTTGCGTTAGGCATATTGAAATGTCACTAGGCTTCTGGTTGGCCTAGTCACACGGACAATCGCCCTGACGATTGAGTGGCGTGCAGGATGAGACTTTACAATATTAACAGTAGGAGTGTATAATATTGTATTATCATTATACTTGTGTTGTATGAATGATAAGTTGTAATCATTCATAAAATCTGATAGTCACCTTAGTAAGTCTAAGATGAGATTCGAGAGAGTCAAATATGAAATAAGATTTCATATTGAAGCCTTATAGCCGAATCTTGAGTGCCAAGATCAACAATAAGTATGTTAATCTAGTGACTCAGGTTGGTCTTTTAGGTAAAGACCGGACTTGTGATTCGCATGGCATAGGAGCGTGACGGGCCCAGCTTACTGGGATCTATGCCATGACACACTTTCATACTGTGTGTGCTAAAGTCGACCTATTTGATGAGTGACAAACGAGTTCCCTTTCCTTGTCACTGTGTGACCCTCGTAGGCAATACTCTTTGACTTAGAGTTATAATATGAAGTCAAAGCATGATGGTGCTACCTTAATGTGTTATCCAAAGACCAAGATGTATACGGTCCAGCGGAGCATATTAGGAAAGCAGTTATGCTAAGATGAATTATTGTAATTGTCTAAGGAGGAATCATTTTCTCATCACCATATCAATCCTGGGCGATTATATTTTGTATATAATTAATTGATATATTAGGCATAAATGGACAGTGTATGCCATTGGTGATGTATTTGAATGATTTGGGGTATTGACGTTTTTTGGTGAAAGTGTTATGCCAGTTAGATGGTGACTTGATACAACACTACTTATTTGTTTCTGGTCGCACACTCCATTCCCAATATGAAGTGTGAGGAGATTAATTGGCGGAGAGGTGTGGGATTCATGGTTTATGTGATCGATGGGGAGCTGTTGACCAAATAGTAACGGTCACATTGTGGCTCCATAATCTCATATTAATACAGCGGTTACAAGGTGATTAATTCCGTATTAATCAGTCGTGTTAATCCTCTGTTTCAGTTACGAGCTATGTGCTATTATATAAGGAGTATAAACATATCAGGAAGGGGGGTTGGTTACGTAGCTAACATCCTAGATCAATATACTCTTTGCCTTATCCCTCACACTAAACTCTAGCCATCATAGAGATTTGGGTTTGGGGTGTGAACCTTCACTGGTGACTCTAGTAGCCACCATATTCGTGGGCAGCATTCAACAGGCGAGATCCGGGCAATGCTCCCGCAATAAGATAAGTCCTTATTTTTTTTACAATCAAAATCCTACAATATGAAATTATCTAATGAATCATTTTCAAGCATTGCTTCACCACATAATCAAGTGGAACCACCCATTATCAATTATTGGGGCTAAGGTCCTTCAATTTACCTGCGTGGCTTCAACTCAGGCTTCTCAATTGGTTTGGGAGGTGTGCACCTATTCAATAATCGCATTGTATATATAAGCTCATAAGTTTGGGCTCCACTTTTAGATAATAACCTGTAACAGCTTTAATATAACTCTCTCTCTTCCTCATTTCAAAGTAAAATGAATTGAAATGCGGCTACTCACTGAAAAATGAATTTTATTCTTATAGTATAGGGGTGAACATACTGAGCCTCAGCTGAACCTTCAAACATTTTATGTTTTCCTTTTTTAGGTTGGGCATTTGAAAAGTATTACATTGGCGTAGCCAGCGAAGCAAGGAGTTAATCGATGGGATTGATTTAGAGAAGCTCACACTAACATCTTTCTAGGTCGTGACACGCTTGCATATAAGTGGGTTATTGATCAGTCGTTAGGGCTCAGGCGTGCGTAGGTTGTGTACTACAAGACGTTATTACGTTAATATTGAGCATACTAATTAGTTAAGCCTTATCCTTTCTAGGATGATGGTAACATCCTAACCCAACATTCTCCACCTTATTGACTATTAACAACTAATTAACTGAGCTAATTATATGATTAGGAGTTAGGTGTTCCAAGCCCCACAATGACCCAGACAACGATGGCAAACGTCAATAGAAGCATGTAACAGCTAGGAGGGTAGGTATAGGCTTGCAAGAAGAAAGAATTTAGCATCCAACATCACTGATACCCTTGACAAGAATGGTCCCTTTGGCCTTGTCCTTTATAAGCATGAAAGACGAGTCAAAACTAACTTCCCAATTATTGTCATGGCATCATTTTTGAACAAAGAGTAATTTATAGTTCAATTGAGGAACATGTAAAGCATTATTAAGTTTTAATGGCGAACTAGAGGTTGTTTAATGCACTTGGTCAACATTACGGATGGGTAAACAAGTTCTATTACTAATGATAACATTGCAAGAGGTCTCAAGTTCGAAGCAAGATGGTGGAAGTAGGAAAGGCGGTGAGACCATAGTTTCCGGCAAGAGAAAGGAGGGAGAGGACTATGGTTTTTGCGTGACTTAGGAAAACTTGGGGAGAAAGAAAGCTAAAAAAGCAGCTAATAGTTCTCTCCCTTAATTCATTTTAATTTTTGGAGCTCTGATATCATGTGAAGAGAGTTTGAAGAAAGATTGGCTCTACCACAACAGGGGAGCCTATATCAATATATAGATCGAGAACAATTAGGGTTTTACCAAAATATGTTTACATCATATCGGTTCATATGCCTTTGTTAGAGAATGTTCCTCCCGAGTCTCCAGCTTTCACACATGTGAGGTGGAGAGTTTTGGGAAATCCATAGGTGAGTTAAAATATCAAAATTGAGGACATAAAAAGTTAAGGTGGACCCTAGGCTCAATAGCCAAGATATTTTGGATTAAGTTGTATTAATTCATAAATCACTTAACAAAACATTCTGATATTTGACCCTGACTAGTGACCATCCAAATCTCTGGGTATACTGGGCTGAACAATAAATCAGCTTGGGGGCCTAGGACAATGGTACTTTGTAGCCAAATAGAAGAAAGGTCATGGCCTTCAATTCACATTCTTCTTATATTAAACCAGGAGACCTCGTAGTTCATTTCAGTTTTAGAGCAGAGATTTGAATTTCATTAGTTCAACAGTTTTTTTTGGGAAGGGTCGTCAGTTGTGCATTGGCTGTTGCTTGCCTACAGTAATTATATACCTAGATTGCAGATTTTCATAAATAAATCGTTTTTCTGTTAATTAATCCAACTTTTTCCCTCTCATCCCCTTTTGTTCTTATCATCATTAAGAGTTTCAAACTTGCAATTCTTTCATTCAGCTATTCCGGTGACTAAAATTTCACAAGGTGAAACAACTTTGATTTGGTTATCTAGTGGTGGTGAAAAGGCCTAAAGCTATCCTATGTATGGAGAGCAGAACCTGTTCGTGAGTTCTGTTTGACTTTCAACTATGTGCTAAATCTAGACATTCTTGAGTCCCCCCCCCCCCCCAAAAATCAGCAAGAGATTAGGACCTTAATTATTTAACCTAAGGTTATTTTCTCTTTTCATGGCTTATTTTTAATCGTTTTCACTCATATGCAACGACGGAAAACGAATCCTCGATCTGGTTGGTGGCTAAGTAGCAGTTCTTGTCTAAATGTCAGAAATTTTTGTGTTACAGACCAAACAGGAGAGCCCATCCCAAAATACTAGCCATTGGGTGAGAGAGCCCATTTGGCATATAAACCCCTCATTAGTTGCTCATACTGCCGATGTGGGACAATTCTCATACCTTACAACTGGTCCAATCCATAACAATGTGTTGCTGAGATATGGATTCTTTGTGTATCGTCCTAGATTTGCAAGGATAAAGTTGAAAAGCTGAGGTTTGGATTGCTAGCCTCACAGCTCTCTATAGGTGAAGGTCCGGGCGATGGGTGGAGCGATGAAGGTCTTTCCTTTCATGTAAAGCTACCTACCCCACTATCTTATGTTTTCTTTTTTTCAGTCTCCCTTTTTCTTTTGAAGATTAAAATTCACTCCTTTATGCTATGAAATGGATGCACTTATGTCTCCGATAGAATTAGCTTTGCATTCTGAGAAGGAAAACGTAGCTTCAGAGAATACAAACATGTGGGTGAAAGGATCTGCTTCAAATGCTCTTCGAGTTAGTGTCTCTAGTGCATGTTGCTCTTCCAGTTCCAGTCATGGGCCTTCTTAAGCCATTGGAGTCAAATGTGGTTTTGGAATCTGTTCACATTTGGCAACGGAACTTATAGTCTCTAGGGCCACGGAGATCAGGAAAGTGTACGTTATCCGAGAGATGTGGAATCTCTATCTGGTTTTACCGCAATTTCAGTCGCATGTGGGGTGTGGCTGCATCCTGCAGCCGTGGTTAAAGTTATTATCACTGAGTTCGATTCTAGTGTCTCATTAGGAAAATTATTCACTCGGGAAGATGGCAATAAAATTGTCTTGGTCAAGGGGACAAAGGAGTCATGGCTAAAACCAACTTGTGTACCATCATTTATTGAGCACAAATTTTACAAAGTTGCTTGTGGACATAGTTGACTGTTGGATTGACCATATCAGGTCAATATTTACAACGGAGACTGCAGTTTATAGTCAGCTTGGCAATCCTTGTTTGTGAGGGGAAGCAACCTTGTCTGGTAGAATGTAAGCTTACTAGTAAGACTGTTGAAGAGATCGCCTGTGATGCATATCATGTGGCAGTATTGACTTCAAGGAATGAGGGTTATACTTGCAGAATGGGAGCTAATGGTAGGCTGGGCCATGGAGACATTGAATACAGGAAAATGCCAACTTTGGTTGAAGCTTTGGAAGATCGACATGTTAAATTTGTTCCATGTGGTTCAAACTACGGAGCAGCTTTATGTCTGCATAAGTATATATCTGGTGTTCAGCAGTCCCAATGCTCATCTTGCAGAAGCGATTTTGGATTTCCTCGGAAAAAAAATAATAATAATTGCTACGATTCTGGACTTGTGCACTGCCATTCATGCACTTCAAAGAAAAGCATTAAGGGCTGCTCTTGCTCCAAATCCCAGTAAAGCTTATTATGCATGTGATTCTTGTTTTGTGAAACTCAGTAAAGTTTCAGAAGCTGTTAGCACTAGTGAAAGGAGTTCTGGGCCGCATCCCTCAGGAGTACTGCCTTTTAATATGGATTTAATTAACCAGTTAGACACAAAAGCATAGTTGCCTGGAACGTGGGACGCTCCGGTACGGGGGGACGGATTCGGGTACGTGATTCGCCACATAGTGGAGAATCCGATACGCGACGGTCGTTATTAGTACATCTAGTCCTCCAATTCAAAACTCCACATATCATAGAGACTTATAAAATGATTTAATAATATGGGTTCTCCCTCTTCCCCCCCCCCCCCCCAACATAGGGCAACATTTTCACAATAATCCTTATTTCTTTCTCTCTCACTCTCTCTCTTCTTCTCGTTTTCCTCTGTAAAAAGCTTGATCATTCATCGCAACCTCAAAAATTCTTCCATTTTCTTCAAGATTTGGCCTATGGATCATGATAGTATGCAATACCATTGTGGTAGGAAATGGGTTCGCTGAATTCTCCATATTTGGGGAATTGGTACGCTAAAGTATTGCGTTATGATTCGTGCAAATCAGTTCGCGGTACACTGGGGGGTTGAGAGAATCTGTTAACTACGCACAAAAGCAGTGAAGAAGCTAAAGAAAACTGCCTCGTCCCAAACACCTTTCACGGTTACAGATCAAAGATGCTATTCTATCCAGTAGCAAAGATGTAAAACACGCGATACCGAAAACGGCTGTTCGACCAAGTGGTGCTAGTTCCACTTGCTCGCTAGTGTCAACCTTCTCACGAAAGCTGAGTCCTTCACATTCTGCTACGCCAGTTCCTGTGGCATCTGGTCTGTCTTTCTCCAAAAGCATTGCTGACAGTTTGAAGAAGACTAATGGACACTTAAATAAAGAAGTAATTAAACTGCGTGCACAGGTCTATCCAGTTCCTAGTTCTCACCTCATGCTCCCTTTCAGTAATTTTTATTAAAATTCTTGTTTTGACAGTGTTGTATTTGGCACGGTCGAAAGCTTGATGCAACAATGCAAACATCAGAAGTCAGAGCTTCAGAAATCTATATAGAGAGCTCAAGAGGCAGTTGCACTTGCTGCAGAAGAATCTGTCCAGACTAAAGCTGCTAGGGAAGTAATCAAGTCGTTTATAGCACAGGTAGGGAAGTAATCAAGTCACTTGCCAGTTTTTTACCCGAACCCAAAATACACTCTATCCCTATTTTACCCATACCTGAATACATCAAATTTGTATTTAACCCGTCCACCCAAACTGAGAGGTTTATCTGGTACCATTACTTCACACTCTGTAGTCAGTTCTCCTTCCTTCCTCTAAGCTCACGTCTAACGGTCATCACCAACAAAAGAAAAAATAAAAAAACAGTCTAAAACTCGTCCAAGAACTAAATCTTCCAAGGCCAATTTCTGATCTATTTCAACCTACCCAAATGTCTAGCTTTACATATCTGTGTGTGCGTGTGCGTGTGCGCGTGTGTGCTCATTCTTCGCTTTTTAAAAATCATTGAACTATTCTTCTTTTACACGAAAATTTACTTTTTTTTATTAAGATGGTAAGTTGTGCACCATAAAACTAGTCGCATCATGTAGAATAAGATCCTTAGGTCCATAAAAGCATCCTCTGGAACATTGATACAAATGTTTTATGATTTGAGTTTCATTTATTTGGGGGGGGGGGGTGCTCAAGAAACTAAATTATAATACTAGTATGCCTCAACTCCATGACCATACAAAGGAAGGCAGAAGACACTTGAGTTGAGTCACTAATCATTCCTAAGAAGTCTTTGGATATGAGGTCTTTTGTTTTTGGAAAAACTATCAGTAAATTCCTTCTACTCAAATTGTTTGAAATTTGTGGGTGAAACTGCTAGTTCATACGTATGGGAAAACTATGTCATAGAATGACAGTGTTATTCTTCAACTGCACATCTTTTAAAGAGTATAAAAATGCATAGTGAGATCATATATGCCCAACAGTTAGCAATGCAGCAATATAATACTTGTTTTGTAATTGCGTATGATTTGATTTAATTTAAGTGTTAATATTTTTGAGGAAAAAGTGTGCCTTAGTTCTTTTCTTTTCCATCAATCCCTGCCATACATACCTATGTGCTTATTTTATTTTCATTAATTAGCAATTTATTCTGAATAAGCAATTGATCAATATTCGGGACACCTAAAAGGGGACAGTAGTTGGAACCCATCCTTAGGATGTATAGAATGACGAGTCCTTGAAGTTTAAGCTTCCTAGCTAAGATCCTAGACATATCATCTCAGGTTCCTATACTAGTTTTCACTTGCTTTGCTTTTTTATCTTTAAGGCATCAGAATCATTTTTGTTTTGAGAAATGGCTCTTTATGTTGTTTGTAAAATCTTTGTCCTTGTTTTATCATAATAAGGTAACCACTCGGATCATCCTATTTCCATCATAGAGACCGACCTCAACCTTATAACATGATGTTCTCTATAGGGATTAGGGACATATTTTCCCTACATAGGATCCAAGCACGAAACGCATTTTCCCCTCACCGCGCTTGTTAGTAGCAATGACTTAGGCCATTTATTGTATCTTTTTTGTTGTTTCATTGAAAGCTAATTAATTATAAAAATATTTTTATTCAATTATCCATTAAACCAGCTAGATATGCATTAGCTGTTCGGATTAAATCTACTAGGGTTTAAATTAGGTCTCCTTTCCCCAAACCAACTCAGATTATCCCTTCAAGCACTATAAAAGGGGACTAACCCCTCTGATTAAAGGCATCAAATTTAAATCTGAAAAATCAGAGAGAAACACATTAAAAAATTGGTGAGGAAACACCATAAATTTGGGAGAGAACACTAAGAGGTTCAAAGAACCTAACCAGACCCTTCTCAAATTCATCCTCAAAACCCTTCAAGGCACAAGTCAAGCTCGATATTTCGCGATCCTGGGATTCTCTAAGTCACTCAGGCTTGTAGCCTGAGGGCACCAATCTCTCAAATCCTCACTTTTTCTCTCTACTTTCCTTCTTTTTAGTTTATTTAATTTTTTGATAAAGCTGTAACTTGTCGGTAGTATCCCCATTTGTTGTAATGGTTTGAATTGTTTCTTTTGATTTCTTTGGACTAGCCTTGTACTTTGATTGCTATTATCTAAATTTGTGACTGTAATATGTTGCATGTTTGTTATTTTAAGTGCAATTAGATTAAAGTTCTCCGTATTGGTTGATAGAGGCCATCGATGATGACAGATGATGTTGTGATGCATTCCATCACGACATGGTACCTTTGTCCCTAAATCTGGATCCTCAATTCGCAACTATGGAGTCTAATTGTCCCCACACGAGATTACTCAGGGGTTTTTCAAAAACCTTTCTTAAGTAAACTTAACATCCCTTTCAGTGTCCCTTTGGTAATCACTGAAAGTAAACATGTGGTCTGGCAAATTCAGGCACTTGTACCATACATCGTATCCTTTCTAAGCCCAAGTCACAAAGGTTCATGTTCACCACATATTCATAGAAAGGCAATATGAAAGACTGTTGGATCGTCAAGTCTGCACTTTTTCCTTTGTGTTCTAATGTTTCCTACTCAAATCCTTTCTGTAAGGAGTTCTATCTATTGTTTTAATTGATAACAATATGGAAACATCGCTTGAGAAAAGGGCTTCATCTGTCCTAATATTACTGTGTTGTACTTACTTTTTTGCCTCGAAAAATAAAGGCACTTCGCACTAGCAACGCATTAGCTAATAACTTCACCAACTACTGAAAGCTATGCAAGTGGGTGAAAAGGCAGAATATCTTATCATCGAAAACAACAAACCAGCACACTTCCATCAGGCAACTTATGTTAAGGTATATTACTTTCTTCTACTATGTTATATTTATATTTTATATAGTTACTGTCACCTACTTTATTAGTATTTCTTAGTTCATCCTCTGCTGCTATTCTTAGTTTTTTGCTAAAAAAAACCTATTTTTCCTAAACTAAATGAAACTCATTTATGGGTTATTTGGTGAGATAAAATAAAATAGAACTTGAACCCTTAGGTGTCAAGTTCCACTCTTTTCTGCGTTGGTAAGCATTTTAAAGGGATGGAATTTGATACCTAGGGGTATCAAGTTCTCCCCAATCTTAAGGAACTTAAACCCTCCCATTTCCAATGTGGTTCAAATCCCCAACCCTTTGCTTTCAACATTAATATTGTTGTTGTTGTTGTTGTTGTTATTACTACTACTATTACTACCTCTTATTATTAATAATTATAATTATTAATATTAATTATTATTTTTATCATTAATTATTATTATTAACATTAATGATAATCATTATTAATATAACTTAATAATAATATTCCTAATAATTATTTTTAATATTAATATTAATAATAATTATTATTATTAATCATTAATAATAATAATAATAATAATAATAATAATAATGTTTATTATTATTATTATTATTATTAATCATTATTATTGTCATCATTACTAGTTTTTAAAAAATAAAATAACTTTGATTCCATTCCATAATCTATAGCCAAACCATAAGAATTGAAACTTAATTTCATTCCTTTTCTCTCCAAAAACATGAGTTTAGAATTCAAATTTCATCCTTCATCCCTCAAAGATCATTCTTTGATTCCATTACATTCCATTTTTCATTGTCAAACAAGGCCTTATATTAAATTCTACATTTATTTTTGCTAAATTGAACTTAATTTCTTGAATTGAACTAATTTAATTGGCTCTTTCTCAGTAGAAATAATATCCCGACAAAAAAATAAGTTGAAGAGAATATAACCTTAATCAACCAATATTGCCCAAAACACTGGTGTATACTCCCAATGAACATGTGCGACGGATTAACAGTGTACCAAATAACAGTTCTTTAAAGCTAAATAGCATCAATCTTACCATGGTTTTGAAGGTAGACCCTCTTACAACCAAAAAGTTGGCATATCAATACCTCTAAAACGGGAGGCCTTTGTGCCATAGTAACCACATCTTGATATTCTTGTATCACACCCCCAAATTGATCTCATATTTGGTGCATGAAATTGAAAACATTAAATCACACCACGGCATAACTACTCTTATCATGCCTAAGATGCCAACGGGCTAGCCAATAAGCTTCATCCCTTGTTCTCCCTCATTTAGGCTTCGGTGAGTTCCCCCCTGCATAGCAGCTGCCAAAGATTGATGGCCAAAGACCACCTATCAATGCAGAGGCATGCCGCCGCTGGAGTATTCAACATCCTGAAAGTAACAAGTTCATCATCAGGGAATTAAGAATTAAAGATTTCAAATCCAATACAAATCCGATACCCCAAAAACTGTCTTGACGTGGGAAAAACTTCACTGTAATGATCAAAGGTATATAAGACATCCACAGAGCTATGGAAACGAAAACATATAGATCATTGTCTAGTAAAGTAGTAGTGAAAGGACCAAGGCTAGTACATGAGAGGCATCATCATACATTTATTACAATTATTTTCAGAAGAGTAGCACATTGAAGGACCAGTCCCACAACGGCTATCATAATTATCTCAATGCCAACGTGATCTTTGCAACATTCAAACACCAACAGCTTCCCAGCTCAACAAAATCCCACCTATATATCAACCAAAGTCACTAAGATTCAAATAACTTTCCATACTCCTTGAACATCTCCGCCAATCACCCATTGACCATCTGTATCCTTTAATGGGAATAATTTGCATCAACACAGCAATAAAATGATTCTTATCTAGCAACCTTCTGGAGAAGATGGGGGAGCAGGAGATCGAAGCAGCCACTACACAAGCATCCTCAAATGAAAGCTTTAGATTTTAGAATACCAAACTTTGGGGGCGGGGGGGGGGGGGGGATAACAGGATGAGTTGGGATCGCAATGTTGCAACAATGACAACGTGGTGTAAACGAGATACAAGTTCTACTTCAGCTAGTGTTATGTTGGTGCTCTCTCTAAGGGCTGAAGCCACAAGTTGGACTCCCGTAATTTTGGCCTTACTTGGATAAAAGATTCAACACACATTTTCCAAGAAGTAAGCTTTACTTAAGCTCTATCACTTTGTAATAACAATGCTAACTTTTGCTAGGGATCTTAAAACTACATTGCTCGGACTCAGGTAAGGGTGTCAGACATGGGTACATATCCACGTGTCCACCTGTCTCAACCAAAAATTTAGGACATGAAGACTCTATCAAGCAACACGGATTTTACATAAGAGCAATTTTTTGTTATGCTTATGATGTAATTTTTTTATTTACTTAATAGTAGCAAAATATCTTTTAAGGAAAAAAAAGACCAGAAAAAAATAATATATATTTAAGTCTAGTGTAGTTTAAGTATAATTGTAATTCGTAACCCAAAATCTTTCCATCATTCACAGCCCAGAAAAAAGAAAAATCTTTTCATCAAATAAAAGAGTAAAACAGAAATGAGCCACAAGGCCTAGACCTATAACCCAGAATCTCTCTCTATTAAGTTTTTAACTGGGATCGGGGCTGGTGTCAATGCCCCAAACCAGAATGTATTCTTTTACTGTTCCTTTTTTGACTTCTTTTGATTTACATTTACTGTTCTTTCAATTGATATTCAACATAGATAGAAAAAGAAGGGATGAACTCCACATGCATAACCAAAAACCTAACTCTTCAGTCTTCACTAGCTGCCCAAACAGAGAGACGAAAGGGAGGCCAGCCTGGGAGAAATGTTTTTTGATTAGGAGCCTGGGAGAAACGTTGAAGCGTGAACAGGAACTAGTTATTGTTGCAATACTGCCCCCATCTCTGTTTCTTCTTTTTATGACGCAATGCTACTCCAATTTCACCCATCTTTCTTTCGCTGGAGGCACACTGTCTTCACTATCATCATTGCGTTCTTCTTCTCCAGTTTGCACTCACACAGGTCTGTAGGGTCATCGCTTAGCCGTGTCCCATTGCCACCAGCCAGGTCAAACCCATATTCTGCATCCGAGCCCGCATCATGTCATGTCGACATGGGTGTGTTGGCCCAAAGAGCCGAGTCAGAGCCCCATAGCTTAAAAAGTTGGCAGTAGGATTAGACCTCCCTAACACAAATTGAATGCAGCAGCAAACAATGAGGCATCCTCCCCTTGGAAGTGCGTATTAGCGACAGGTATGGTTTGACAGCAGAAATGGATTCACCAACTCTTCACATCCGAAGGAGACAGGCAGTTCAATCAACAAGTAGATGTGCAATAGGGTAATGAAACTATGCCTTCTTTGGAAGATGGGGAAACAACTGAAAAGCATTCAGGAATGAAAAATGTCGCATTCACCTTCAGTACACACTTACCTTACCCACCATAGTGGCTACAATAACTCAATGGATTGTAGAAGGTAGGATTAAAAAGCAAAGGAGAGACAGGCAAAGAGAGGTCATTTTTTTCAAGGAGGGGCCTGAAGGGGGTTCTAACCAAAGGCAAAGAATATAAGGTCCACATAAGTTACCTCTACAATTCAAATGAAAAGGGGCATTTTCTGGTGGACCCTAGAAGCCAAAGGCCTAGATGACATACTATTCAACAACATTGAGTAGTGGAGCGCAATTCAGGGAAACATTATGCATTAGTCCATTGTAATCCTTAAAGCTTCCTTTCATTCCTCTCATTCTTTTGGTGCACATGGCAAGTTCCCTTAGTAGTTTATCTAGAAGTCAATGACTAATGAATTCCCTTCTTCGGTCAGGAAGCAACAGAAAGAACAGATGATAAAGCACAAAGCTGGCAAAGTATTGGTGCATCTCCAAAGCGGACAAGGAAACAGCTGATCACCCACATTCCATGGTGAATTCACTGGAGCCCTTATGAAGTCGCTCGAGCTCTCTGGAAGGTAGTTCTGAATTACTTGGGCACACCCATGGGTGGTACCAATTCTGTTAAATGCCCTCTCTTGGCTTGGGATGTATTCTCTGGCAGTAACAAAGAAGTCGTACAGAGTTATCCCTTGTGCTATATTTAGGAATATTTGGACCGAAAGAATAGAAGATCCTCCAATGCTATAAAAATGGCTCACCAACAAAGAAAGGTAAATGGCGCAAGAATTGTTCATTTTTTGGAAAATGCAAATTTTGTCATCTTAGGCAGGATTCACACTAGTAGAGCACCAGGAGTTGTTCGAGCTTCTTATCATTGTTATCGTTGTTGTTTGCGAACCATTGATCTTTGTAAGTTGTAGAAATTGTTGGACTTTTTGAGTAGCAAATAGTCGCTAAGTAGGATGTTGCATTGCATCTACATTTTTTGATCCTCATAAGATCTTGCCTTGCCAAATGATTCTTCCTTTGGGAGGTTACGCAAAACATGACCAACGTAATTGTTTGAGTAGAAGGGAACACCATAAAGAGGAACCAACGTCATTGTTTGAGTAGAAGGAAACACCATAAAGAGAGGCTAGTGTTTCCCATTTCTTACAGATCTTTTTTCTTTTTTGGATAAACTAATTGTATTAAAAATGCATTATGTGATAGGCAACACTCGTACAGTCAAGAACCCAAAAACTCAGCTCCAAAAGTTTACAATCCAACTCCAAATTATGAATATTATACACCAGTAGGTGAGCTGTCACCTTCAGTGAACATAACCAACTTCCCACAAGAAACACTAGCATAATTCTACATCCAGTGACACAAAATGACAGAGAAACTGCTCCCAATCAAGATACTCCTCCTAAGATAACCAATCTCATTAAACTCATAGAACCTTAATATCTTCCACTTCCTCTCGACTTCCACAGCCCTTTTTCAAAGGAAGAGAACAACAATTCAATTAATATGAGTAGCCAGGTGCATTTTAAGATTGCACCTTTCTCCTCTTCAAGGGTACGGCTAAGCATATCTTGTCTTCCCACATACTCTAGACCTAGTGGTGATGCAAAGTAGGGCAGTTGGGTACCCACCATTAAGAGTCATAAAAGAAACAAAGAAAGAAACAAGATTACTGATATTAAATATAGATAAGCCAAGACATGGGACGCCCACTACCACGTAACATATAATGCACTAACATGTAAAGGAAACACCATTGTCTTCAAACCTCTAAAAAATCCTAGCTCAAGTACCATATATGAAAATGTATGCTTATTTCCTTGGATGCAATGCTCATTGACACAATCTTGAATCCTTAACATACTTCTAATCATAACAACGTCAAACTCATGATGTGACTATTTTCAAACAATCAAACTTTCACAACATATTTTCCCTCCATCTCTTCAAGCTTTTCATGCCCAGCCATTATTTCCTCTCATCAAGGATAACTAGCGACAAACACTAGGTACATAAATTACCCGATTCACACATAAAGGCTATAGACACAAATAAACTAATAAAGATGAACTAACTTGCAACATCAATAAGCTCTTCAGTCTTAACCAATCAAATCCAATAAATCAGGATAATGCACTCGTTAGCAGGGCACTTTTGCATTATTCTTTTCACAAGACTTTTTTTTTTAAAAAAAAGGAACAAGGCAAACTAATTAAGAAAAGAATAAAAATTAATGATAGAACCTGAGGTGGGGGTAATGATGAAACCCAATCAGATGGATGTGTTGGGAGAAGACCCAGAGTGTTCAGCTGCCAGTTCGAGAAAATGTTTTAGAAACAAGACATAACAGATGCATGGTATTTCCATCATGATATCAAAGCATCCAGTGAAGTTCACCTTCCAGATACCAAGGCCAAGACCTGCCAAATTAAGAGCAATGTAGAGCAACTTGGGTCCAAGAAGCTCGACCTTGCTATCCTTGTAAGGCTCAAAAACTGCAAAACATTACCCAATTTAAATGCCAACAAGAACTTCTAAATAGAAACAAAACAAACCATGCTAGGTGACCATTTCTCTTGTATTATAAACTTAGTGGCATAAAGGAAGGCACGAATTTCGTAGTAAGAAAAACATGCTGAAGATTGTACCTTTTCCAACCCCTTGAAGAGCACTTATGGGCTGCCACAAAGCTGAAAATGTTATACCAATACTGAACAAATGAACAGTGCTTCCAGCCATCCACATCATGAAGCCCATCATCATCAAGTTTTTGAAAGGAGATTGTGCTACTTCCCAAGCTTTCTGATGGCATATGCAAAGATTTTCAAAAACGAGAATATTACATACTTGCATAAGGCAGCTAAGCATGCAAAGTGACAAGGACAGGAGAACCTAAAATATATTACAACAGAATCTTTGTAGAATAAAGGAGAGCTCGAAACAGAATCTTTGTAGAATAAAGGAGAGCTCAAGTGGTAAAATCACTCTTGCATCAACCTTTACTTTAGAGATTCAATTCTCCTCTAGCACAAAGTTGAGTTCTGAGAACATCCACCCCCCTCCCACTGCTTCCCCAGTTCCCCCCAACTCCAAGCTCCACCCTAATACAAGGTCGCATTAGGAGGGTCTATCTTACGTACACTCCCACCCCTCCCCCCTCCCCAGTGCACCAAGAAAAGGGGGCAGGGAGGAAGGCCCCTCTCTTCCTCCCTACACACAAGAAAATATTGAACCTGCATTGCCCTCCCAAAGCATTAATTTTTCCACATGATCTTTGGTCCCACTAACAACCCTCAAAAAGATAAGAAAGGAGTTCGACACTTAGTTTAGAACTTTAGATATCCAAAACCCAAATTCTTAATTTCGTTCTAGTCAGTTGATTGTTCATTAAAAAATCGAATCATATACATCCACAAACACCCCTGTATTGATTATAGTCTCTAAAGAGGTGGGATTTGACATATAATAAACAATTCAAAAGCAGTCCTTTCAGGCCAAATCGGCTTGGTCCTTCTGTGGATATATAAGATAATATGAACAACACCCGCAGGGGGGGTGATTGCACAGAGATCCAGAAGGCACCCCCTTTTCCTGCTTAGAATCACCCACATACAGATTCTCAATACATTTACAGATCAAAGCTTTCAACCGCAAAATCTAGACAAATCAAGTCATAACAATCCATAACTCCCCACCAATCCAAATCACACAAATCGCCATATCCAAAAACAAATCACTTAAACAAACAGACAACAAAGCAAAGGCCACGGACAGAGAGTAATACAACATGAACCCTAGATTGAAAAGAGGAACAATAATTAAAACCTGAGCTTTCCAATTAGCTTCAGCCTCCTTCTTTTGGCGACTGAGAGAGGAATCATCCTGAATTAATCATCAACGGCAAGAAGACAAGATTAAAAATTTGACCAAAATCAATGCATCAGAAGCAGTACAAAGGGGGAGAAATAGAGAGAAAAAAGACCTGATCTTGGGAGGCACGGGTGAATCCAGGAGGATCGGGAAAGTCACGAGAAGAAGGCGCAGTTGAATTGTCAGCAAACTCAACTGCCCATCTTCGACCTCCTGCATTCAGCACTCCTTTCCCCTTCTCCATCGCTAATTATTGCTGGAATTGACGACCAAGAGGAGTTCCTCTTTCTTCTCCCTTCTTCAGTTCTTCTACTTAGCTTATTATTTTGCTGGTTTTTGAACTGTTAGATGAGTATGTCGGATTGACTTTTCTCTAAGATGTTGGGCCGATTCCCCTCTTTTTGAGTGAGATGGCCCAACTTTCACTTGTGCCCAAATTTTTTCTGTTTTTTTTCCGTTCCATCAAAAAGGAAACTTTTCCGGCTGAGTGGTGGCACAATCAAGCAAACTTGGTGAGCCATCGAGCCTGAGTCAAGCTCGAGCCTATTCATTGAGATTATTGAGTCGAGTCCAGTCCTAGCATGGTTAGCTCAATTCAACGTAGGTGGTTTCGTTTCCTTTTTTGACCATATTTTTTTACAAAATAAAATTACACGTATGTTTTCTTGGAGCTTAAATTTTTTATGATTTTGAATGTGATGAGAGAAATTCATTGTTATAGAATATATGTTACATGGTTATATTTAAGATTCAAGTTTAGGTTAGTGACTTTTTCTTTGCAATATTCCTCTTGCCCCATCTCATTTTTCTTAAATTCATTGTTAAATTTAAATTTTTTATTTTGGTTAAATTAATGTTAAATTTAAAATTTTTTCCAAGGCAAAAAGAGGGACAAATTGAAAAAGTTGAGATGCAAATCTAATAAAGTAAGATCAAATCCAAGTCATAACCTAAACTTTTTAAACTTAGCAAATGTTCTGTCAAGCTCAAGCCCTTCTCATTCATGACCAAATCGGTCAAATTTAGGCTCAGCTCAGCATCGTCATGCCTCTATTCCTTTGTTGAATTAGATCCCTCACACCATAGGACCGAGAAAATAGTCCTAGGCTATGTGATAGCGAGACATGGGGATTTTGAGACTTATCATTTGAAACAAAGGTTTTGGAGGGTGCACACCAAAAAAAAATAGAAATTATTTTTTAACTTTCTTAATACCAAAAGAATTTTGTTTTCATGAAAAAAATACTAATAGAATTTTACACTTTTACTGCTAATAAGTTTCGAAGGAAAAAAGAAAGATGGTGTGCATATTAGGTCAACTAGGGCTCTGGAAATTTAATTCCCCAAGTTGATGTGAGAAACTAATAGGTACAGATCAAAGTACAAGATAACATAGCAACATTTCTCACAGTAACTCATGCCCTTTCCCGCACCGTAACCTAAGAGCATGAACAATCGTGAGCCAATTTTTTGGCTCACCGGTGGGGGCCTACCACTGTCACATCAACCCTCTCTTCAACTTTTTGGCTCATAAGCTTCACCTTCTCCAATGGTTGGCTCACTACTTTGACTCATCCAATAAAATAATACCCATAAATCCACACCCCAACACACAACTACTTTTTTAAAATTCCAAAATAAAACAAAAAATTAATAAAACAATAAAAAAGCAACCAAAAAACAAAGAAAAGGGGCTGGGGGATGGCTTGCTGCCCGCAACCACCCCGCGGGCCAGGGCCCCCAAGTCAACCAATGCACAGAAGACAGCCAAAATTCCGCTCGCTCGCTTCACTTTTTGTCTCGCGAGTAATACGTTGTACATGCTCTAAGGCCAACGGAAGCTACTCTCAACCCAAAGATCAATTTCACAATGTCAAGTTCGGCTTTGCTGTTGAATATCACCAACCAAACGGGGCCCAAATTTGGTGCAAGATGATTTTTTGAAAAGATATCTTAAGTCTACTTAAGAATAAAAAAGTTACGTTATTAGTAGAGAAAAAAATTTTAAAAACTGATTTTATTTTTGCATCAATAAAATAATATAATAGATCAATTTAGGCCCTGTTCGGCAAAATTAGCGGTTCAAATAGCGGATAGCGGTTTAGATAGCGGATAACAGTTTAGGTAGCGGATAGCTGCTTAGGTAGCAGATAGCGTTTCTAATTTAACGGATAGCGGATAGCTGTTTAGAAGTGCAGTTGAATAATATGTGTTCGGTAAATTTAGCTGTAAGATTAGCTGATTAATATAAATTGACATAAAAGGATATAGATAATTTTCAAAGATAAAATTTTTAAGGGGTAATTTTTGATAAAAAAAAATATGAAACGCTACTTTTGAATGCAAAACGTTAATATTATTAGCTTTTCAAAATGCTATTTAAAACGCTAAACGCTACTTGAAATGCTAGTCAAAACACTACGTTACAGAACACTAAAAATTACTTGATGAGTGTATTGACTTAGTCAAAACGCCTAATGCTACCCAAACTGCTGTTGCCGAACACGCCCTTATTGTTTGCCTTTTTTAATAAAATAAATCTATTCTCTTAATAATATATTGAAGGCCCTGTTTGGCAAACAACTGTTAGCTGTTAGCTATTAGCTATTTGTATTAGCTGTTAACTGTCTTTCACCAAACACCCAAATTAGCTTTTTTACTTCAAAAAGCTAATTTTGATCCAAAAAAACTCTTTTTGACCAAAAAGCTCTTCAAAAAGCTTTTTGCTAAACAGGACCTAAAAATTATTTACCTCACACTCTTATGTTGTAAGGGTATAACCCTAATGATGAATAAAAGTCGACGTCAGTGCGTTTTCTCTCCCTATTCCTGTCCCTCTTGAGAGACATATGTGACAGTTTTCTTTAAAAGCTCTGTCAGCTTGAAGGGTATGCCAATATGCCAACTGCCAATCATTATTTAAAGTTCATACCAACCATTGTTCACGTTGAAACTTCCAAGTTCCAACAAGCAAACGTACTTCCCAATTACAGAACGGTAGGATATTGGCACAAATTAAGACAGCTAAAACTATCCATTGCCTTTTCCTTTCCTCATCGCATTTTATTCAAGCTTTCCAGTGAAACCTGAAGCTTTTTTCCTTCACTTGCATCGCCTCTTAGTCCCTTATGCACAGATACTTTTCAATAACAATTGCTCAACAGAGAGTGCACTAAAGATCAAATCTATCTCTACACATGTACTCTCATGCTAAGACTACACGCACAATTTGCCTGAAAACAATAATCCTATCTCCCCCCTCACCCCCTCTAATAAAAATGGGCATAAAAAATAATTATACTATCTAGCATTTCCAATTTTCCCTTGGATTTTTCTTTCGGGGTTCAGTCGAGTCAAGCTGCACAAGAATACTGGGGAACAAAACTTCTTTGCCTGACGAGCTCGTGCAGATCATGAACAATCTTGAAAACTGCATCTGGCCTTGCATGCTTCAAAGCATTCTGCGACATCCTCTGCAACTCATCTGCTTTTGAACCAAACCATTCAGAAACTATCTTGGCTATTTTCTTTGGTGATTTGGAAAATTTGCCAATACCATTTTCTAAAACAAAGGGCACATTTCCAGCTTCCTGCCATGAGAACAGCACATAAAGTAAGAAAGGGATGCTTTTGGAATTCATTCAATCTAGATAGCCAAAACATACATATTCATGCCTTCAAGATCTACACCCAAACCCATATTACATGAAACTATAATCGGAGACCATGCTTACAAGTCATGAACACCACTTTGAACTCTCATTTGATTTTATCAATGTGGCCATGTTGGACACTAAACAATTCACCTTGAGAACAAGATCATACAAAAGGAGAGAAAATGGACAAGTCCACTGTGCAGTTAACTGCAAATATTGAAAATCTCTAGCTAAGACTGGGCTGCATGACCGTTGGAACAATCATTTTGCACAGGACAAACAGAATACCAAATCATGAATGTTACAGAAGCAGAAATCCAGAGTATTTACATCGAGCTAGTAATAGCCAAAAACAGAGAAGCAGAATGAAGGGAAAAAGACCCAACAACGACAAGGTCACCACAAGCTTGCATCCTAGACCAGGTTTACATACAATGCTGTAAGGCATGCTTGAAATTTTAATTTGATCTGAAGCACCCGCCTGGCGATGTTAGAATCTCAGCAGTTCATCTTAGACCAGAATAATGCAAATATACTGAAATGTAAAGGTTTGACACCTTCTCGCAAACAATTATCGGACATCTATAGCTAAGTCGGAGTTACATGACCTGCAGAAAAAGCATTTTGCCCAGGACAACCAGACACCAAACTGGTGCTCCAATTACATGACTCGTAGAACAAGCATTTTGCCCAGGACAATAGACACCAAACTGGCAATACAAAGTGCCAAAAATGGATGTTTCAACAACAGAAATTCGGAGTATTTGCATCCAAATCTATAAAATGGCCAAAGAGATCAATGCTTTGTTGTTCTCACAAAAGGCATCATGCGCAACCCACATATAACTGGCAGATTTAAGTCAAGCTTCTAGGACTCTGATGTTCAGCTAGCATAACATCAACAGAACCAAAGGCTTCTCTCATGCTATTTTATACTTTGTAATTGTATTTCTTACAAGATGAATAGATAAAATATCTCTAGTATGATCATAGTATCGATTTGGTTCACCTTATCTTCAATCAGTTCAGAAATACTTCTCATGTTACAAAAGCATAGACAAACCCTAGAAGCACACACAAACACACAATACCTGTCCAGCTATGTAATCATTCAGAATGATGGGTAGTCCACGAATCATTGCTTCAGCGATAGTTCCAGGGCCAGCCTGAGAAGACGCCACATGAGAACATATCCAATGTAAAACAAAGAACTACCCATGAAGGAAAATATTTACCTTGGTAATAATACAATCACACGCACCCATGCAGTCCTCCATTTTAGTAACGAAGCCCTTAACCTGAAATTGTGGTACAACAATGAACATGAAAGAATTAGAATCACAGAAAAAGGAAGAGCAATCTTCAAGCTTAATGGTTTAATTAAAGACTAAAGGCAACCAAGAAAACATTCAACGGTTTACTTATGTTATCTCATTTTCTCACAAACTTTAAAACTTAATTTCTACAAACACCATGAATCACCAAAATGTTTTGCATCAGCCATGAGGGAACACAAGGCTTGCATGCTCTCTGATAGATGATCACAAGAGACAACCCCCCCCCCAAAAAAAAAAAAAACTTATGTGCATTTTCTGGCTGATAGAAAACATTTCGGTGACATAAAATAGATCACCGAAACAATCCTTATATGATGGATTCCTTTTCAAAATAGCTTATCACAGAAGCTGGTTGCTATCAATAAGCTTACAGCACCAAAAAAAAAAAAAGGAATGATTTATACCTCAACAGGAATCTTCCAATCAATTGAGCGTAATTTCTCAGCAAGTTTCTTGTTGCGGCCACAAATTATAAGAACTTGACCTATTGGCTCACCAAGATTCTCATCATATAGTGCATCTCCAAGTGCCCTTGCAGTGGCCTCAATGGGCCCCATGCCTTCCCCTCCTCCCATTAACAAAACAGCTGGAAGATGCTCGTCCATTCCTAGCTCCCTCCTTAACTCAGGCTGAAGATACAGACAACATAACCACTAGCTTCAGCTACACATTTAGGAATCCCAAGAAAGAAAACACATGCAAAAAGGATTCATTTTTTTTGGGGGGGGGGGGGGGGGGGAAGGAATTCAAGGTTGACACTAACAGATCCCAATTTCAACAATATTGTAGCAACTATCAAGTAGAATATTGTCTACCAATACTAAAATTTATGTACGATAGTGACAATATTAACTTAATAGAGTGCTTATACTGAAGATAATTTAAACACACAGACGCATGGGTACACGACATACCAAGCAAGGAATGGATCCCAGCAGTACAGTGACACCCCCCCCCGGGGCCCCGTCTCTCAAATGCCAAAATAGGGGAAAGTAAAAAGGTTTGAAGTTCCAAGTTAAAGAAAGAGAAGAGGAGGTCAACAGACCTTTGGTCGGACAGGCCTAACAAATGAAGGTCGTACAGGAAGGCCATAGACCTTAATTTGAGAAGGCTGCAACCCAGCTTTCATTGCCCTTTTAGCTACCTCATTTGATGGGCAGTAGCATCTTGTTACAAGCTTATGGAACCTATAGCAAGAAAACAAAGTTTTAGATTTTGTATACCAGTGTCACAACTCAAATGCTTTCTCCAAAATAATACAATGAATGGGTTAAGAAGAACAAAATAACAACATACCAGGTAGGATGACAGGTGCTCAAGTCCGTGACCACAGTTGTAAAGACTATTTTCTGAAGAAGACCCTTTGCCCTTAAGATGCGGAGCGGAACATGTTGCATCAAAGGATGCACGCTTATGATAATATCCGGCTGGTATTTCATCAATCCTTTGGCAACCTCTCTGTCAAAGTGATGAAACCTTAATCAGCTAAAGCACTTGTACGATTAACAATTTAGCCGTGGTCATCTTAATCAAGAACAATCAAAGGAAGATAAATCATCATTAGCCAAAGATTCCAGACATTGCTGTGAAGGACATTACTGGGTACCAGTTAGGTCCTTAACATGCAGTCCAAGCTCCAATAGCACTTTTTTTCATATTCATAAATTACACCTAGACTTTTGCAAACTCCAGAACTGTGAATTCATCGTCCATTAAGTTCTGCAAATACAATCAGCAGAGCTATAAACAGATTGTCTGGGCAACATAAAGTATTTCTTGGCTAATATCAATTGATATGTTACCATGGGTGAAAATCCAATGGGATGTCCTTTCACCCACCCGACAATGCTTTTGCTAAAACCATAGAAGCGTTAAAAATGCACATTTAGAGAAAAAGAAAATGTGAAACCATTCTCTACAAGGCTTGTACTGAGGTCTTTAATAAAGTCAGTTTTGCAAGGTCAACAGCATCATAAAAGAAGCTTTTCATACGCACCAATCCAAAGCAGGGTTTACAACTTAGCTTCTGGGGGGGGGGCGCCCGCCCCCCAAAAGGAAACAAACCTACCAGAAAGATCCAAACAAATAAGTACCATTTCAACCAATGAACCACTCTATTAACAAGAGATCAGCATCTCAATTAACTAAAAGCTTTTGGTCACTCATCCATGATCCCGGTCATCGATGTTCTTAGGTAGCCTATCATAGCATTTTGGCATAAAAAAATTGATCCGGAAATAAGCAAATTGATCATGTTTCATCATACGCATGTGGGAAGACAGCAGCATCAGTCATTGTCATCAATCAAATCTTCTTGATGGTTGCAAGAATGAATAACATTAAATGTGAAATATCAATAGATGTCAGAATAAAAGAAAGAATGTGCTCAAACAGCAGGCACCAGGCAATGCACGCCACTTTCATGAGCTTTGGGATCAAATATCTCTAAATTGATCCTATAATAAAAAGTCAAGTTCTTTCATCTTTGCTGCATACTAAAAACCACAGACAAGACGACTTCTTTAATCTTACTGCCTAGTAAAAAACCATAGCAGTTTATTTCTTCAGCGGAAGCATCATATGCTTAGCCAAAACAATACAAGCTCACCTTGCTATAAAGGTTGAAGTTGCTGCAAAATTGGATTGATGGATTACACGAGGAGCTGTACCATAGTACATCATTTTCCAAAGAGGACCATGTTTAACCAAGAAGTTGTAACTCTTTGGTAATTGGTTAAATGGCCAGGGGGTGTGCTCTGACCATAAATCTGTGATAAATACCTGCAGGTATCACTGTTTAAAAACGATATAATCAACAAATAAATACATGAATCATGTATGCGAGCATTCCATTTCCCACATCTTAATCAGATGCAGTAAAATTTCAATACCAACCAACCATACAGAGCATTAAGACATGATCCAAAGAAACTATTCTGATATTAGCCAATTGCAGTTTGTTTTGTTAAGCTACACACATGTTACTGGATATATACAAACCTCAGTGATGACTTCACCAATATGCAATTATAGCAAAGTAACCCACTCAAATAAGGCTTACTATAAACAAACAAATGGAACAATGCTTTCATTTTCATCATGCCTAAACAAACTAAGCGGCCATAATAGCAGCTGCACAAGCATGTGGAACTTAATAAAGCTACAAATTTTCCCACCTTGTTCCATTTATGACTAAAGAAAAAATACAGTAATGACCAATATGAATTTGTAGGAGCAGGAAACCCAAAGCTGACCTGGTAATCATCACCAAACTCCTCATTGAAAGCATCCCTGATAGCTTCGGCAGAAGCCCGGTGACCGCCACCGGTGTCACTCATCAAAATAAGTACTCTTTTCGGGGTCTCAGACTCAACCCCATTAACGGGAACTTTCACATCATTCAAGACTCCATGCCCATTATCACTCAATCCATTACTCTCACCTGAATTAGTCCCAATTGAAGCAAACCCAATTGGAATTCTGTCACAATGAAGCCTAATAGCTCTATTGAATTCCCTGAAAAACCGCTTCAAATGAGAATTATTTGAACTCAATGAATTAACTACCTTAGAGCTGTTCTGGTTGCCCAAACTACCAAAATGCAAGTAACTACACAAAACTGGAGAATGCCCATTTGAGGCATGGCTCTGAAAGCTCGAATTCCGGGCAAAGTGGCCGCCCAATTTAGAGACGAAGTCTGGCAAAGTGAAGGGCTCTGAGGCAACTCTTGAGGGGTGAGTCATGGTGGGGTTCTGGGGCTTTTGCTATGTTGGTAAAGGAATTTCAAATTACTACCATTTGTCGGCAGAGATTGGATTTGATTTATACAGCCAAAAGGGGAACTCAAGAGTCAAGGGGAAGATCGCAGACACGAAGGTTGGACGGAGGAAGTATGAGCGCGTTTGAGGTGAGAAGGGGTCCGAATAGGAGGAAAGAGAGAGTGGGTGAAAACAAGGGGGGGGGGGGGCCCCAATCTTGCCAGGGATGATTAGGAACCACAAGGACAGGACTTCAGTGAACGAATAAAACTTTATTCTCCAAGCTGGGGGAAGGAAAGACAAATCGGATGAAGTTTATAGCGTAATTAAAATTTAATTAATAAGTGGGTGTCTTCACAAGAAGAAGACCCCAGGTGGGAATGACGATGAACTTCGTACTCATTTAAAACTTATAAAATTCACCTTCTTTAAAACTCAAGTAGGTGATAAAAGTAAATTTTAAATGAGTATGAGGCGGGTATTGAAAAATGAATATGGATATGGATACGGGTATAGGTGTATAGTCCTCACATATCCCCTACTCGTACCCTACCCGTACTCGTTTTTATAATAAGATAAAAAAAATTATTTTCGTTTAACATTTTTCCGATTTAAGTTCAATCCAAACTGTTCTAACAAAAAAATTAGTCAATAATATATTTGATTTCACGTTTTTAAACAATCCAGTCTCAAAATATCACAACTTTACAATCTTATAATGACAAAAATATATACCGTATTTGAATATGGATTGCATGTGAGTAGTAATTTTCATTCTCTATGTGAACCCGAGTAAAACCCGCAAACCCACAAAACCCGATGTTCATGAGTATGTGTTTTATTTTTAATACCCGATCAGTATAGGTATAGGTATAGGTACGATTTCCAAAAACAAGTATGGGTAAGGTTACGGCTCAACCCGCCTCATTGTCATCCCTAACCCCAGGGAAAGTGGCATGTTATAATTAGGTTGTATTCGGTAATAAAGGTTGAAGTAAAGGTCATAAATTTATAATTGTCAAAATATTACAAACCACTACGTAAAAGTGTTCAGTAAAGTAGTTGATGAGATAACGGTTAGAAGTTTATGTAGTATTTTTCAAAAACTAATGAAAGTGGCTTTTAAGAACCTCTATCTAGTTGTTGCATTGCATATTATAAAATTTTTCTTTTTATTTACTAAAAACCTTTATTTATTATGCCTTTTTTAGTCACTTTACATAAATCTACTACTTCAACAATTATATTTACCAAATGCATTTATTTTAAATTGCTAGTTGAACAGCTAACCAATAACAATTCTTGAATCACAACTAATTATCAGCAAACCCACTAACAACTAGTAAAACAACTAACCGTTGCTTTAAACATCTAATTTTACAGAACACGCTCTTAGTCTAACACTTTAGTTAGTGTGTTTATATTCGTACAATGTATAAAAGATCTTATAAGTTTTAATTATAGTAATTGCTTACGAAAATTATAATAAGTCATTTAACAACCATAACATGCACCAATTTTTAGGATTTTTTTTGTAACATAATTAGTAACTTTTTAAGTAAAGCACGCATTAAGATATGCAATTTATGAGAAAATATCAAAAAAAAATTATAATGTACTAAGATAAATTGTAATTAGTTTAACAAAGATTTCTAGTCATAACTGTAATACTATAATTTCTTTGTAATAATTTGAAAAATTATGATAGCAGAAAAATTTATTTAATTTTTGATAAAAGATTTAATAACATAATTAACTTATAAAATTTATTTTTTCGATGAAAAATTATTTAGAAATTATTAATGAAGATAAAAGTATTGATGCCATCGTTTACAATTTCCATAAATCTATTTTTAATTATATAACACCAATATAATTAAAAAATAATTAGATATAGAATTAAATAATTAAATATATTTTTAACTGTCATAAATGTGAAAATTTACTTGTGTTATAGGGAAGATAATCTTAACTCCAAAAAATTATTCACACTAACTTGGACTCTTAGACTCTGAAAATATAAAGTAACCCAGTGAACTTTCACTTCACAATGAGAATATGTGATAAAGGGAAGATAATCTTAACACTATTAATTATTACGTGGACTTTTAAACTTTGAAATTGGAAACAAGTTGCTACCTTTTAGTGTTAATATAATGAAAATCTAACATTTTTTATTATTTCTTAATAGCAATAATTATGTCTTTATAGTGAATAAGATATAGAATATGTGTATGGGACTATGCGCCTTTATGATGTCCCATATTGGTTGCCAATATTTGGGTTAAATTTGAAACCTAAAGTGCACAATAAATTATCCATAATCAGTATATTTATTTCATTATAGTATAATGCATTAT